>PQME02000067.1:0-115056 GCA_003004525.2 Aspergillus sp. MA 6038 | reverse complement strand
TTTTTTTTTTTTTTTTTTTTTTTCTTTTTGGTTATCAATCAGTTCAGGAGACCCCTATTGGCTTGTTTATGCGGCCTTACAGTTATAATAATTGAGGCAAGGATTATGGAGCAATGAGATTCTGCAAGCTTATCAGCGGTCTTTTTTTCTTTTTTTTCTAGAAAAAGTAATGAAAAAAATCTCATGCAGGTATCGTGTCTATCAGGCTAACTAATGCAGGCTCAAATACAGGATAACCCCAACAATGCAAACGCATACAATAATGCAAAAGTGGATAATAGTCGAGCAGAAAAATGGGACCATAAAGAATACTCCAGTGTAGAAAGAAAAGAAAAAACAAAACAAAAAGAAAAAAGTTGTTATGACACCGGAATATGCCACCCCGTCGCATCAACCACCCAGCTAATATACGGTCTCCATTCCGTATCCAACGACTGCCCGATAGCCTCCAGCACATCCATTCCCCAGTCGCCCATCCACCAATACCCGCGCAACGAATGCAGGACTACTGCGAAATGGGCCAAAATCACCAATGCGAACGGCTGCTGCCCGCGCACCAGCTCGATAAACCGCGACGGGATACTATGGATCCAGCGGATGGCAATGACGCCCGGCTCACCACCGCCTGCGAGCCGTTCCAGAGCAGTGCTTAGGTGTTGCATGGTAGTTTCATATACCTCAGTTTCGTGGTGTGCGTGGCCAGCGGCTAGGATGCCGTTGAGCCGACGCAGGGAGAGAATGGCGAGGCGAGAGGTATCGGGCATTTTGGGTCTGGAGTCGTCTCTTTGGATGAGTGGGTTGAGTTCGCCTCCTTTGACATCGTCGACAACTTCCGTCATGATGGCAACCGCCTGACGGGATTGCTCAAACACATCGCATAGATCGTCTAGTGTCGCGGTGTCGTTTCCAACGGGTCGCTTGAATAACGGATACGCCAGAGCATACAGGATAGTAATGCATGCGACGGCAAAAACGGCATTGCTCGTCGATTGAGACTGCCCGAGTCCAGTCTTCCGAGTCGATGTCAACCCCGTCATCGCCTGTGTCTGATGCATTTGCGCTATCTTCAGATGCTCGTCGCGGGAACTCCCCTGGCCCGCTGTCCGTGCGCGATCCAGCGCTGATAATGCCAGGAGCCCATGTCGTAAGAATGCATGGTGCATCGCTTCTTGGGGAATAGTCGCCTGCCATATCCGTTCGACACTACTGTCCCGCGACACCGTACGGTAGGTGGAATTGCACCACTGCATCATTAATTCGGTGTCCAGGGATTTGAGTGACGGGCCGGTCTGATCCCTGGAACGAGCCATTGTCTGCGATGGTGTTGTGACGAAGACTTGGGTTGAGGAATGAGCTTGGTCCTGTCTGGTCGCTGGTTAGTATCTGCTTGACAGTAGGTCGAACGCACTGCACATGCTGAAGAATTCCACTCACACCGGACGACATAACAGAGGCATTTTCTTATATTATGGATGTGTGTCCATGTATATATCGTGTATAACCGTAGTAGTTTATCGTAAGTGGCGGTGGCAGACAGGTATTTAAGTCCACCCTGGGAGCCAGGGCACATTACTATAATGAAAATCAATGAATGATCTTCCAGCAGGGGAGTCGCAGTGATGAGTTTATATTAAGCGTACAAGCACATGAATAATGCCGAGTCAGAGCCATGATATGCACCGTGTAAAAGCCCTTTCCTCGGGCTCGTCCTGCACGTCTTGAGTCCACGGAGTAACGCTGCTCTTTTGGGGTTCGACGTCATGACTAAAAGGGCAAATGCGCTGCATGTGCCAAGAACCGCTAGTCCTATTTTGGCGTAGATTACGAAGTATAGGCCATCTTGTGGAAGATACGCTCACGCTCCTACTCCGGAGTATACTTCGTGCAATATTATATACAGCAGTAATAATAGGGTTGGACAATGAATCATGCCCCATTCCCGGACAGCGGTTACCTGCATTGTTCATTATCCCGTCCTCTCAGCGCGAACAGCGGTTGATCGATGTCATGGACAGGCAGGGTTTCGCGTCTTTCCCAATCCGGTCAATCCCACCCGCTTTGGGCATTGACCGCAACTATAGTCCGTACGTGCCGATATGATTGGACAGTAACCATGTATACCTATGTGAGTATACATTAAAGATGATGTGCATACTTCGATCCTGTCAGATAGGTTGCAGGGCGCGGACATCTCAGCTATAACGCATCCAGGCCGTCATGCCATATTGAGCAATTGGGTTGGCATAATACAAACACATCATTACGTTTTCTGTTCCAGTCTCCAACAGTCACCGCAATAATAATTACAATCATGGATCATAAAGTCTTTGTCCCTTGTACTCCGTATAGAGTATGAAATGGACCGCGGATGGTTCTTTTCCCCGTTTGGGAATGTGATCCACCGTTGACCTTGGTACACTGTCATTGGTCCCTGCCCATTCTTAGCCCTGATCAATGTGCAGACCGGGAAACTCCGTACAGGATCACGGAGTAGTTCTTGGCCATGAATGCATCTGATGTATCATACAGGTTGAGACCCGAATTATCGATCTTACGGAGAAATCCGAAAATTCAAACTGCCTCGTTTACTTCCCTTCTCGAACATTTAGACACCAAGAAGAGTGCAGGAAATGGTCTCGAAAAGAACCGCGGGACGGGACATCATCTTCGAGAAACGAATCTTTCATTGTTCTTGCGCCAGGCTGAGTCAGTATCATCCCACCGAACAGGGATGTCATGACAAGTCATTCAGTCCGCGTCCGGCGCTGTGGGACCGGGTTTTGTGCCATTGTACCCCGCGGCTCCGGCGGAGTACAGTTAGGTGTTATTGACATCATGTAGTTATAACACATCGGTCGTATTAGGGAGAACGGGTCAGAACACGCATAAACATAGTGACGTGTAGTAGTGATGCCTAATGATAGCCCTAACTTCACCACAAGCCAGAGGACAATAGCCCATACTCAGGTAGACTACAGTATGAACACGTCGTGCGCAACAAGAGGTCTCATCCATTTCTATCTCTAATGCTGATAGAGCCGGAGGCAAGGGGTCAAAGATCGGCAGGGTAGACATGGTATATTTCCAGGTCCGCATACAGTATAGATCCCCGATTACAGTTTTAACAATAAACCGGGGCCGCCCGTTTCAGCAAAGCCTTCCAATGGAAGCAACAATAACCAAAGAGAGATTGTCTCCGTGCGGCGTTTGGTCTCTAACTGACTCAAGTGTCAGTTAGCTGTCTCACCTCCTCGTCCTGATACATATTGATCGACGTATGGGATTTGACACTGACACATACAAGCAGTCCAAGGACAAACAAATGTCAGGATCAATACGCGTGCCCACGGCAATTCGCTGTCGTCGGGCACCGACTCTGACTCAATCCAAGACAAATGACACTGCTCTCTCTCCTTCTCGAAGCCCGTTCTCTTCCCGTTCAGTGGGCCTCGTCGTCCCCGGATGGGAGACGGCATGCTATCAAATAGACCTGACTAGTATCTGTCCGGCAGAACCCTATTCTGGAACGTTCGCCGTGCCCGACTGGCTGACTGACATATTCCAGAGTATCCTATCCATGGGGAATGGTACTGAGTCAGTGGGTGCGTTTGGCGGTCTGTCATGTTTGTCTTCTCGAAAGGCTATCTCTACTGGTTTCAGGTCTAGGGCTGCAATTATTGCTATCTACCACTTGTAGATACAACTCTGTACTCTCCCAGGATAGCGAGGACATGAATTGTCGGTCTACGCGTCCTCTATACTCTTCTATCCGCCCTGGTACTAAAATCTCAGGCTATTTCTTCGCCGTCCATATCCTCGTGAGTGTTTCAATAGTTTGAGTCTCGTGGATCGCCTCTTTAACTGTTATCGCAGTATGACTGAGAATGACCAGTTAGTAAGCATCAAGATGCAGCTTGCGTCTATACTTCAAGGGGTCCGATACTGCTTTCAGTCGCTAACTTTCTTAGACTGGCTAGTCTAGGCATTAACATAAAAGCCACGATTTGCTATACGGAAACAGCTGGAGTGCGCACTGCGACAATGGGGTAATGAATCGACACGGTTGCTGCTCCCAGGCGCTTCTTTATCCGCGCGAGCGAACCCCTTTGATAGTCAAATACCTGGAACGAAGGCAGAAGACTTTTCCGCAGCCCGTTTATAGTGTGATTGAGCAACTAGGCGATAAGATGAATATGGACTGGCTGGCAATCTCGCCGTCGCAGATGCAGCATGTCGAGGTTAATTCATACAAGGATCGGGATTCGTATAAGCCTGAGGGAATGTATCCTGCTCATGGGGTATGGAGTGTCGGGTGTGAAACGGAATACTAGTTCTTCACTTGTCCTGTATTCTAGCTTTAGAGTATGATAGCTTAGTGCCATTTTCGCCGTTGCGGGGGATCTTCAAGATGCCGAGGCTGTTGATAAAGATACCATCTCCAGCCGGGATTATTCAACAGACCGACAACCGAGTAACTATGCTCTATAAACATAAGAGCAAACATCGGGACTTCACTGTCAATCCAATATCGACAGATTTAACATGAATTCAATTTCCATCCCCGAGTCTTACGAGACCTTCCCAACCACCGACATCAAACTCAGCCATCACCCTCCCAACTCCCCCACAGCAACTCCTGTTCTAATCGTGACTCTCAACCGACCTCAGAAACACAATGCTTACACAGAAGGCATGGGCCAGAGTCTGGAACGGGTCTTCCGCACGGTTGACCGCGACGAACGCGTCAAGGTGGTTGTCCTGACGGGCGCCGGGAAGACGTTTTGCGCCGGCGCGGATCTAGACATTGGATTCTCGGGTGCTGGGAAGATCACCCCAGAGGAATATCGGGATAGGTTATTATTATACTCCCGGATTCACTGGCATTGGAGAGTGTGTCACTGATGAGGACAGTGGTGGTCGCGTCGCCCTGGCCATCCACCAATGCAGTAAACCCACCATCGTCGCCCTGCAGGGCTCAGCAGTTGGTGTCGGCATGACCATGGGACTCCCTGCTGCAATCCGGTATTTATCTACTGTCTTCTCGCCTCTTGAAGAACAAAAAAGGAAAAAGCTAACGCAGACAGAATCGCCCACTCCACCTCGAAATACGGCTTCGTCTTTGCCCGCCGCGGCATCACCATGGAATCCTGCTCCTCGTACTTCCTCCCGCGACTCATCGGCCACGCCCGCGCCATGTACCTCGTCACCACCGGTGGCGTGTACCCGCCTACTTCGCCGCACTTTGGCCCGCTCTTCGCAGAGACATACTCTGATAAAGACCGGGTATTGCCGCGCGCGCTTGAGATTGCGGGAGACATGGCGGATAGCGTGAGCCCCATGGCTAGTGCATTGAATCGGGCGTTGATGTGGCGGGGGCCTGAGTCGCCGGAGGAGGCGCATTTGTTAGAATCCAAGGTGTTGTACCATATGTTCCGCGGCAAGGATCAGACAGAGGGTGTCAAGGCTTTCTTGGAAAAGAGGAGGCCTGAATTTAGGGCAAGTTTGGACTCGGATGTTCCGGCCAGGTATCCGTGGTGGACGGAGACTGATATCGATCCCAAGCCAAAGGTTAAGTCGGGGTCGAAGTTGTAAGTCGACAGGCAGGATCAGGAACAGGGTAGATATGATTTCCGTTATGTTACAAAATACACCAAGGTTTAACTTGTAGCAGCCATTCTCGATTGATCGCTAAGAACACAAAACTAGAAAAGAGAATGTACCCACGCCAGTTTCAACCAAGCAGACAGAGAGCCTATCAGAGAATAAAGCTGCGCTTCTTGCGGTTGTATGCCCGCTGGTCCTTCAGCCATTGCCGGTATCCCTGCACACTACCAATCTTCTCACCGTAGTAGTCCGGCACGGGGTTCGCAATTGAGTTTGCCGACGGGTCCACGCGGAATCGACGAATACGGTCGAAGAACTCTTTTTCTTTCTGTAGCCAGACGAATCAGTAACCACTTAACAGGCAAACCAAGGGCAGACAACCCACCCTAGCAAAAGCAGAGGTATAGTTCCGATTCACCAGCGACCACACCCCATTCCCAACGAACGGGCCCAACAACCATCCCGCCGCACCGCACGCCATCGTTGCCATACCCAGAACCACAAACGGGTCCAGACCCATCACCTGCGCACCCAACGACTCGATATCCTGAGTCGAGATGTACTGCACTCCGAGCACCGTGGTGGCAGCCGAAGTCAGGATCGAAGACGCAACCGAGTACCGTCGACGGGTCGCCCGCAGCTTGAAGAACGAGTCCCAGGTCAGTTTCGAATCGTCCGACCCCGCGTTGGCGGAGGAAGAGGTTAAGTTGACGCGGTGCGTGATTCGGGACACCGACGGCATCACCGTAGGGCTGGAATGTGGCCGAGAGCACATTTGAATGAGTACCGGGGCGCTGAACGGGGTCTTCGTCTCGATCGTCCGGCATAACGAGGTGCTGGCCAGGCGGGTCGGTTGTTTTTGGAACGAGGGCTTCGGGCAGCTGGAGTAGCCCAGCGTTGCCGTTGAGACACGCCCGCCTACTACAGCGGGGCGCAGAGGCGCGCAGATAGAAAGGGGCTGCATCATGGACGAGACGCAATCGTAGATGTAGAAACGCCGCGAAATCGAAAGAGCGGACGTGAAGAGCGGAAGTGAGCCCGGAGAGAGCTTGTGTGATTATGTAATCACCCCCAGATCCCGGCATATGACAGTAGACGTCGAACGGTTACGGACTCTATTTTACGAAATATTGCTGCTCTATGTTGAATATGGTCTGTCTGTATTGATTGCGGTGTGATGCAGCTCGTTCTAATATCGTAAGGCTTGCAATATAAACATCTGACGTCATGCCTCTTGTACTGTGCAAATGCAATAAGTCTCTTGGAGCATCTAAGTCTATAGAATGCTAAACAAAGCTTGCTTGGTGAATGTGTTTTAGGCTGTTGTGGTTAAAGTAACTGTTCTAATGAGCGCCGTTTCGCTTGACATTGCCAGGATAAGCGCGGGCCTCGGTGGAGGTACCGTAGCCATTGACCCGGCCGTACAAGTGCTTGAGAGTCGCAGTGCTCATTGCCATAACAACGGCACTGAGGACGAACAGTCCAACGCGGCCTTCAAAGGGAACCTGTTCAAAGATTGGATAGGGGTACCTGTTCGGTCAGCGGATTGACCTAAGAATCAGTGTGCAGGTCACTTACCATCCATTGTGCTGGAAGCAATGTTCAATCCAGACCCAGTATCCAACGGCAATGATGCTGGACAAGCCGAGGGCTGGCACAATGTTGATGGTCCATGGGGGAGACAAGAAAAGCAGGTCAATCAACAACACGATCGATGGAACAGCGTGGAAGCTAATGTCTGCATGTTTCTGTTAGGGGACATTGTTCTTTATTGCAATAACCAATCTTACCGGCATTAAGTGGAATCACAGCCCAGTCGGGAATCACCAAGCGTTCGTCGATCTGGAATGAGTGATGGTCAGAATAAGTTATATCCCCTGACACTAGTAGTCGCAGCACTAACCAAGCGGAGACTCCAGTAGAGAATGCTGATGAGCACCTCCATTGGAGCGCTGCACAGGGATAAAAGGTTCTTGGCCAGGAACAGTTGAGCCGACATGGTTAAATCCGCCAGCAGACCGACCATGAATGTGAGGGTCGACAAAGACAGTCCAATGACAGTGAGATATTGGAAATGCCATCCATATGCCTCGTTTCTAGACGATATCAGTACCAAGGCTTGCTTTCTTTTCACAGGACGATGCATTGACGCCACTTACGCCCGATTCGGGTTCTCATGCATACTGGCGAGACATTATTAGCATTATTTCTGGCTTGGCTATAGTTGTTTCAGAAGACAAAGCAAAATAAAGAAGCATCAACATACAACTTGAAAGACCAGAAGAAACTGGCGAGCCCGGCCAACTGGTACAAACGGAAAGTCAGCCATGGAATCAACCCCCGTGGCACAGCATAAAACATAAAAAGCATACATGGACCGCGGCCGACAGGCCCCGGGAAGGACTGGGGAACCGTTGAAGCGGGTGATGCAGATGCGGAGCCATATTCAAATCCAGGAGAATGCAGTAATTCGATTTCAACTATTCAGAGCCTGCCGAGTGTTCTGAGCAATTTTGTGTGTAGTTTTTGACTTTTGATCTTTTGATGCCGGCTCGGTCTTCCGGATCAACATCAACCCGTCTCCGCTATGGGATCCGCGCATTCCGGGGGTACACGGAGCAGAGTGTTAGTACGGAGTATCGGGAACAGTAACTACATTATGCAATTATGCATTTTTTCCATGATAACGTTAAGTATGTTTACAAGGAGTTTTATGTGGAAGGTGCATTATCAGTTGCTTAGTCATTTCTTAGTCAGTGAATATATGTTGACGTAGGCGGATAGTTGAAATAACGTACTCCACACGCGAGCGGCGCATCTCTGGATTCCATATAAAATGGCACTTTTTATAACGTCGATATCTCAGCCACCAATGGATGTAGAGAAAAGTTCACAAGACACGGGCAAATATACATAATGGAGAAAGACATTTTATTTTGTGAAATTTTTCATAGCTTTCTGTAATTTTAAATACTTGAATATTAAAAAAATCTCGAAAATACAATTGTCATTTATATTACTTGGAGAAATCATTGATCTGTAAGGAGCTTTCTGCTCAATGTAAATAGATTTATCACTATAATACTTATATACTAAGCTTTACAGAGTATACTGTAGCTTTGTGGTCGAGATATTGAGACTATAAAAAGTGCCATTTTATATGGAATCCAGAGATGCGCCGCTCGCGTGTGGAGTACGCTACTTGTAATGGCCACTGAAAGAGGCCATGGCCATTTTGGTACCCTGAGCGGTATTTTGAGCCAACAATATTCCGTCAAGATTGAGCTATTTTGGCTTTTTTTTGTCCTTGGAAGTTTGGATAGCTAGATTTAAGTATATATAGACGTCCCTCGTCTCTGTCGCTGACTTGACCTTCGTTTGGGCTATTCATTCGTACACTTTTCTGCTTGATGCCCACTGAACACCGTCTCCGGCGGCAGAACCACTCAAGATGCCATCTTGGTCCGTATGTCGGCAGTCGCCAAATAATGCTCTGTTGGCTCATGATAGAGCGAAGAGCAAAAGCGATATACTCCAGAGTAATACTCTGTACAGAGTATTATCGTCAAAAGCACCCCCCAAACTGTGGCAAGTCCGTACAAGATTCCCTTCTTGGCTAGCACTTTTTGCTGCATTATCGCTGACCTCCCGAATAGATCTCTTTAAACGCCGGCGAACCGTCCAAGGAAAAGTTCTGACACGCGGAAGTAATCCGGCCATGCCCGTCATTGCACGCTATGGCCGACGTCCAACCATCGTCGCTAGAATCGTTATCAACGACTGGCGGTTCTCCCCGGCCTTCCCCTCGTGTCTTGGTGTGGAGCGTGCCCACTTGGCGAGGAGAAGAACCGTACTTCACGAGCGATAGATAACATTGATAATAAAATGCTGGCATGCACTTTTCGCAGGTTACAGCTTCTGGACACGGCTTTTATCCTCTGCTTGAACGATTGGATTTTTGCAACCGGAACAGCTATTAAACAAACCAGATTGGAGACCGTTTCCAATGGTTGCATATCGGCGATCCCGTTGTGTCTTGTCATCCTGGCATGCTCTGTCTTATCGATTTTTATCCTTGCCACCTTACCTGGCCATTAATATCATCTCGCGCACTTTCTGCGTTTCAACTAGTAATAAACGCTTCCGTTAAGTTGCAATGCCGCGTCCGAGAAGACCTGGTGCTCCAGAGCCGAAACGCAGGAGCCGGAATGGTTGCTGGTGAGTCTAAATGTCAATAGTTTTATATGGCCCTGATGCTGAACTACCAAATTACAGGCCATGTAAAAATCGCAAGATAAAATGGTGAGTAGTTGTTGTTGTTGTTGTTTTTTTTTTATCCTCTCGCCAATCGCTGACAGTGTATAGCGGCGAAGAGAAACCATCTTGTCTTAATTGTCGTCGGCAAAAAGAAAAATGCGATTACAGCCTGAAATTAAATTGGGATGGCAGAAGCAAGCGAAGACCATCGACAGAATCTACCAGCCCTATGTCCAGCACTGGCTCGACACATGTTTTCTCGTTTGCTCTGTCACCTTTTCCGGTGCAACAAACTACTTCGTGTGGCCCAGAAAGCTCATCTTCGGAGACCACGGGAAATGACCATTTCCGGGATACTGGGGTACCAAAGACAGTATCTCCCAGTCCTGCTCATGACAAAGAGCTTCTTGACCGTCAGCCCTCCTTGGATGTCCAATCATTCAATCAATCAGCTTGGACCCCGGGTGAGCTACCTATGGAGATTGACAACCTGCTCCAGATACATAATCCGACTCTTCCTTGGCCAGAACAATCATTGCACCTGGGCACTGCCGTGCAGGACGTATTTCCGCCTTTGCCATCTACACAGGACAAATCATATCCTTCGCCGGCTGAAACAGCTTCTGAGATGAGCCATGGTAACGGCGCTTTCAGCCTTGACGACCATATCTTTAGCAAACCTGCTCAGGACATGCCATTGGCTTCCGAAGTCCAGAATAATCATGTCTCCAACGCGCTCGCCTCATCTTCATATAATGTGCCTACATCCAGTGTACCGATCGACTTTTTGCTTGATAAGCCCGAGGATCATAGAAGTTCGGACGGCCTGGTTAACCTTTCTACATCGGAGGGGAGATGGCATATGTACTTGAACAGCGCAACGGACAATTACGGTCTTGATTGCGGCCGTAAAGACTTGGACCTGAACAAGAATGACGACCATGCGGCCATTGATGTGCGACATGCACTGGGGTTAATCGGTTTGCAATGCAAGCCTCAGGGGTCTTTTCGATCATCAGAGAAAAATGATCCTGTGCAGGAGGGGAGCCCTGGAGCTACAAGATATATTTATTATTCATCCCCAGTACCTGTTGACATCCCCAGGTACTTGTCACCACTGCCATCAACTCTGCTGAAGAACCCTATCAATCTGATGTACTTTCATCATTTTATCAACCATACGGCTAGGATGCTTGTTCCTCATGACTGTGAAAACAACCCTTTTGTTTCTGTCCTACCATCGAGTAAGTTAAGAAATAGGATGCGCTAGCTCTTCTCGTGCTGACCATACAGTGGCTGTTGCGGATTCGAACCTCTTGAACTTAACGCTAGCATATTCTGCAAGTCACCGTGCCCGGTACTTGGGCCACCCACAACCTGCAAATCGAATCGCAGACTGGGTCCGTGATGTATTCCCAACATTGCGCTTTGCTTTGGATGATCCGCATGCAAGTATCACGGACTGTCATCTGGCGACAGCTGTCATGCTTCTTTCTCTGAAGATCATCTCTCCAACTACATTCGAAGTCCCCATACCCTGGCAAAGCCATCTCAGCCTTGCCCGTGATCTCTTTCTCGCACACTTGGAAAACATGATGTACTCCGCGAATCGGATTGGGGCTTTTCTAGCTCGCTGGTTAGGCTATATTGACATCATGGGAGCCTTGTCGTGTCGAAGCAGCGACCCGCCATTGGATGCGTATTATCTGGTCATTAGCGCTTGCTCGGAGCGTGGAGAGCATGACGAGCTGTCTGTGGATTGCTTCACTGGATTTAGCCATCGGACGGGCGCGGCCTTGATAGAGCTTGGAAAATTAGTTCATCAATGCGACAACGAGCGTATTGATCAGACTGGTCACATTCAATCTCATTGGAAGCCTCCGGTGAATGCTGTTCTAGACGCGGAGGCGTTGGTAACGGAGTTTGAAACCCTACGCACACAAACCCACGTTAACCATAAACACTACCGAGATGCAAGCCCTACCGACCTTGTCGCCATGGATCAGGCATTTTGCTGTTCTGCACTACTGCATCTTCAGTGCCGGGTTCTAAACAGACCTTCGTCCTCGACTGCCGTCCATGGAGCACTGGATGGGCTCGTTAAGGCCATGGCCCAGGTGGAGTCCGGGGGCTCTGCTGAGGTAGGAGCCTTGTTCCCGCTATTCACTGCCGGATGCGAAGCGCAGGATCCTCAGCAACGAATGGAGGTTCTGGAGAGACTAATGGCACTAGAGAAGACTGGCATGAAGCAGGTCAGTTCCTAACTGCCCACTATAGACCACTATTATTACTAACAGGTTGTCCAATGCAGGTCCAAAATGCGCGCCGGCTGATGCAGCGATGCTGGGACGAAGACATGCCATGGATTGCCTTGGCCACAGGCGAATTCCTCGGATAGGTTATCATGCAAAGCAGGGACCTATGCCAGGAATATAATGGTGTACCCTTTGTGTATCCTGTGAAAGACTGTGTTGAAGGACACAACCTGTAGACAATTCTGGCTCAACAATAGAAAAGCCAGATTAAAGAAATACTGCAGTTGCTTTAGACACACAAAGAAGTATGCCCTTTTGAGCCTTTCACTTTTGTTCTTATATTAGGGCTAAGCTCACCACAGCCAGGGCACTGATCGATCGATACATGCCTCACTGTCAGGCATTATGAGGGAAACCATGTCTTGAAGGGCTTCAGCCAGAGCTTCACTTCATACAAGGATTTCCTTCTGGCTACTGCACTTCTTTTTTCTGCTTCTCTCTGTCTTTATCTCATACTATTAAATTATTCCCAGTTTCCTGCGGCGTTGGAAGCTTTTCCCTCGTCCCGACAGCGCTGCGGCTCCCTGCTTTCCAAATATGGAAGAGCCTCTGCTTGCTTTCTCCGCCGGCGTTTTTCCACTATCAAGTCTCTCCTGATCTTGCTTCTTTTCATCCTTCTCGTGCTATCTGCTTTTTTCTTCCGCCACCTTCTTGGATTCGCTCGTCTTTCGACTGCTCGTGGCTCCCACCCTCTTTCTAAAGTTGAACGTGCCAAGGGAGCTACGGGGCGGCGTTATCATCCTAAGAAAAAGAAGAATCAGAAGCAGCAGAAGAGGCGCGCGTCCAGGATGGCTAGTCTTCTTGATAGCAGTGTCGAAGATATCCCCGTTCCGATTCTGCAGCCCAAATCCGCAAACACTGATCAAGCCCGGGATGAATCTGAATCGTCTGGAATATTTCTCATTGATCGTGTTTTGGACCACTTGCCAATTCCTGTGCTCGAGCCCATTCGAGTATGAACTTTCCTCCATCTCTCTACCTTTTTCTGGCAATGTTGACTTGGATTCACTGACACAATGTACCTCACAGAAACAATCCACTCTTCAGTTATACCATGTCAGCGATGACACCAACTCAGACATGCCACCGGTGGTGCCGTGGGATGGTCGGGTCCGTTGGACTATCAAAGGATGCAGTGTGTTTGATAGCCAACAGGAAGAGGCTGATGCACTCTTGTATCGGGGCAACTTTCTCTCGCAGCAGTCTCTTTCGAACCGCTGGGTCTTCCAGTACGGCCTCTGCTACATCCCCACCAAACAGGAAACGAACGTGTACCGCACTGTGAGGATCGAAGAGCTGCCTACAGACACCACTCTGAACAATGTGGTCCCGTTTGTCCCTGGTAATATCTACTCGGCTAGGCTTTTTGATACGGCGGCGATCACTGGATACAACACGATTATCGTCGTCTTCGTTAAGGAACAAGATGCCCGCGACTTTGTTCAGATCGCTAAGGGTAGCCTGGATATTGGTTCTACTTTGGCTAGCGTTACTCTCGTCACCACCCCAACGTACCCCATGTCGCCGGAGATGGACAAGCTGATCAAGCGCGGGCACAGTCGCTGCGTGGTGGTGTCCAACTTGGGTTCCATCACCAAGCAGGATCTCTCGCGCGTGCTCGACAGGTCAGCGTACCACTCGTACATCGAAGCCATGGAGGACGGTCCCCTGGAAGGTCATGTTTCTATTTGGTTCTACAGCATCCGGTCAGCGTCGGACGTGAGCACACTCCTTAAGGAACATCCAAACTTTTGGAAGTGCACTTTCAGCTTTTTGAACGAGACGGAGGAGCACTTGGTATTGACTAAGGCTTGAATACAGCTAAGGAAGGGTAGACCAGGGCATGGGGATGGATATGTATCTAGCTGCGTTTTGTGGGAAGATCTTGGGCTCATAGGAAAGAATTCAGCTTCCATTATGGTTATTAATCAGGGGTCTAACCAGATAACCACGACATGGAATAGAGAAAGACATCCTATCAGCTCTTATCAGATGAAATCTATCGGCCATGGCCATTGGTGTATTGGGTGTCTTTGACATGGATAGTGGTCTTGGCGGCGCAGTAGCGTACTCCGGAGTAAACTATGCGTATCAGCAAACCATGCATGACCATGCATTACCTTGATTGCCATCATCCCCCTTCTCTCCCATTATCCTCCCATTATCCTCCCGCTATTCTCCCTCTCTACTCCGTACCGATGGCTATACACTCCTTGCCCTAAAAACACCTTTTCTTCCCTCTCCACTTTTTCCCCGCGAATTCAGAGTCGGTAACCAGTAGATCCCTCCCCCATCAGGCAAAATGCACCCGATTCTGGTTTATCCCCCGCACGACCCACGCTAGGCCCTATCAGGTGAAATATGCTGAGGGGGTCACGGGATCGGCGACTTGCCCGACTCGCAGCTGAAAAGAAGGGAAAAGGAGCAGCCATCCCTAGCTGAATTAAGCTGAAAGGTTGTTTTCTTCTCTTCCACCTTCCATTCCTCTACTGCTATTCATCATACCCCCGGTTGTTTTGTAGCAGCCGTGATCATGACAGACAAACCCGTTGTGGGTGATGATGGAGCTAGGGTCTCTGATACAGAGAAGAGTGTCGAGTCCGGGTGTGTGTCCACCGAGTTGCGTTCGCAGCTGGACCAGTTCGAGGACCCGGACCAGGGCCTAAGTATCGAAGAACGGGCCAAGAAAGTGAGTGATACGTGCTTAAACACGCGCGCGTCTGTCGGACGGAGAATTTATGTATATGTTTTTATAGGAACGTGCTTTGCTCTGGAAACTTGACCTGAGGCTTGTCCCTTGGCTGTGTTTGCTTTATCTCATCTCCTTTCTCGACCGGTACGATGCCGCCCGCGATAGTACACAGAATGAATGACAGGTGCTGATGACGCTAGAACAAATATCGGCAATGCCAAACTCGCAGGGCTGCCGGACGACCTCAACCTGACTGGTAATCAATACAATGCCGCATTGACCATCTTCTTCGTGTCGTATTCCCTCTTCGAGCCATTGACCAATGTCTTGCTCAAGCGGTTGCGCCCGAGTATCTTCATTCCGATTATTATGATGCTGTGGGTGCGTATACTACCAGTTGTCCTCCTCTTTTTGTTGTAGCATAGGCTAATTGTGGGCTGCAGGGAATCTGCATGACCTGTATGGGCCTGGTCCATAACTATGCCGGACTTATGGCGGTGCGATTCTTCCTGGGTCTTGCAGAAGCCGGTCTCTTTCCCGGCATCGGATACTTCCTGTCCTGCTGGTATCGACGAGATGAGTTCGGTATTCGGATGGCCATTTTCTTCTCTGGCGCAGCCCTGGCCGGTTCGTTCGGTGGGCTCCTCGCTGCCGCTATCGCGCTCATGGACGGCGTCGGAGGAAAGGCAGGCTGGTCATGGATCTTCATCCTCGAAGGTCTCGCTACCATCCTCATTGGAGTTGCTTCGTTCTGGATGGTGCAGGATTTCCCCGCTGATGCCAACTTTCTCTCTCCTGATGACCGAAAGCGGGCTTTGCGTCGACTGGCCGCGGATAGGCAGGCCAGTGCTGGGCATGAGGAGTTCCAGATGGTGTATTTCTGGGAGAGTGTGAAGGATTGGAAGACATATTTGTATGCGATTATTTACATGGGTTCGGATATGCCGTTGTATGCATTCTCGCTTTTCATCCCAACTATTATTGAAGAACTTGTGAGTGTCCTGATTGTTTCATTGTCAGATGGCTTGCTAACAATGATAGGGTTCGTTGGATAGTCCGCTTACTTCATTTTGATGTGATACTGACCAAATCAGGTTATACCTCGTTCAAAGCGCAACTTCTCAGTGTTCCTCCTTACGCAGCCGCAGCCGTCGTAACGGTCGCCGTCGGTTTCATCGCCGACCGTACACGCCAGCGAGGTATCACCAACATCCTCGTGTCGCTCATTGGCATTGCCGGGTTCGCCCTGCTGCTTGGTGCCGAGACCCCTGGCGCGCGGTATGCAGGCACCTTCCTCGGTGCCATGGGTATTTATCCTACGATCGCGAACACCATCTCATGGTGCTCCAACAACACCGAAGGTAAGTAACCTTCTCATCTTTGGATCATATCACATTGGTCCATGATACTAACGCAAACAGGTGTGTATAAACGAGGAGTCACCCTGGGCTTCGTCATTGGCTGGGGAAACCTCAACGGTATTGTCTCCTCCAACATCTACCGCAAGCCCGACTCACCCGAGTACTACCCCGGCCACGGCATCATACTCGCATATCTCGTCCTCTTTCTACTCTTGGGTTCCATCTTGCAGTATTTCACGCTGCGGAGGGAGAATAGCAAGCGCAAGAGCGGACAGCGCGATCATTTGGTGGAGGGCCTGGATACGCAACAGGTCTACCAGCGGGGCGATATGCGGCCGGACTTTATATATACGTTGTAGTCTTATTTCCGTAATGGGTAGGGATAAGGGAAATGTACATATTAATGCCAATCAGTTCTCGAAGGTCGGGTAATAATAATAACCAATTGTGTAAAATGCAATGCAGGTCCAGCGCTGTTGATATCGTAAATCGTAATATAGTCAGTCGTAGTCTTAGCCTGGCTGTCTTCATCGCTATGCGGACGTCGAGTCCTCCCGCTGGTATATATTCACAATATCCTGGTCCTTTTTCGGCCCCTCGACCACATGTCGACTAGACCAGCTCAACACCTCGCCCGTTTCGGGGAGAACGCGGAACGCATACGCTGTGCGATACATATCGTTGATGCAGAGATGATTCCCCCTTGCCGTGAGGATGGTGGTGTCCCGGACATTCGCGGCCACTGGCGGCGTAGGTGCAGTGACAAAGACAGCCCTCTTATCCCCGTCCTGACTCTCCATGCTTCCCTCTGCGGTATTGAAGTCGAATTCGTGGAAGAGATAATCGGCCTCTTCATCCCCGTTCCCGGCCCCGTTCCTTTTCCCGGAACCACCACCAACCTTCACAAACCAAACACTCATCTTCCCCTCCTCCCCAAGCCTCCAAATATATTTCTTTGACCATCGCAGCCCCACCATCCCCACCACCGTATTCGGCATCTCGCCCTCCTCGCGATACAATATGTCCCACTGCCGGCCCTGGGCGTCATCCACATCCCGTACTAGAGAAGTGAAAGTCGCCGTGCCGTTAAGCTCGCCTTTGATGTCCATGGGGTTGTCACTATGGAGAGTTCGGGTTAATGTCCATGGCCGTGGGTCGTGGCGTAGGGAGGTGAATAGCGCGGAGAGGATTTGGTGAGTAGGGGTTGCGCGGAGCATGTTCGCGTTCGTACCGGACTGTGGTGACCCTGGCGGCTGGGTCATCGTGTCATCGAATGTCGCGCTTCCCATAATGGAGTTGAACGTGTGAACTGAGGTCAATTAAGAGTCAGTGGAGACTGAGGCTCAAAACACGTGGGGCCGGCTTTAAATCGTGGGGTTACCGCATTGGGAAGTGTCGACATCTACATCTGTGGGACGGTGCATTTTATCGAGACAAGCTGCTCAACTTCTGTACTCTTTCCGGTCTATTCTACCTTCATGTCTCCTTGCTGACCTGCCAGGGCTCCTCGATATCGCATTCTGTCTTGCGCGAGCGTTCGAAGCGCGTCTTCAATCACGTCAACCGTCATTGGCCAAGTCATAACAGCAGGCTTAATACCACGAACCCGTATGAACTACAGCATCCACCGCACGTTCTTCTGCGAGGCATCATCAGTCCCTTGGATTCGGACCCCATTTCCAACCAACGTCTGGATAGGCACGGGCACCGCTTCCGGACTAGCCGATAATATGTAAATCATGCTCTCATAGGCAACCTGTGGAAGCACCTTTAATAAACCGGGTGTAGCATCACGACACCGAAAGGGATGTCGGACCGGTGCGACAAGGTTCTATGTAAGGGGTTCAGGGGTGACGTGGAACTTGTTCGCCCCGAATGCAATAGCATCGTCTCGCTTAGATGCTAAGCTAGCAAAGACAATCACCTCACAGCCTAAGGAACTGGATATTTGACTTGCCACTTGGCTAATCAGCCGAATCTGTGCACACCAACTCGTTTGACTAGTTTCATATCATACGACGCAAGGACTTTTCGCAATTGGCACCGCCGCACATTAACGATGCAGCGTATATCAGATACAGTCCGTCTGGGGCCTTACTGGGTCTGGTTTCGTGCCAGATGGCATGTGTGGCGAATGAACCGGTTTTCCTCGATACTAGCAGAGCTGTTCCTTAGCTGGGATCTGCCAGCCAAACTAGTCAATCACAGTGTCGAAAGCATCGGAGGAATGTACCTCCAATGCAAGAATCATAGTACCTATACGGCATCTGTTTCCCCTCAAACCCGACAATGTTCCCAATTGAGACCTGCCACATATGGTTCTCAATGTCTATCACCTTCCAGTGCCATGATGGCCAAGGGGGATACTGTGGTGTTTGGAGACCTTGTCAGAGCCGCAGAGGTCCGCATGGTTGATTTCCACTAGCGCTTCGTGCGATCAGATCGGGCGTTTGACTGTCTCGGTTGTTACGATACCGCCAGGGAAACCGTGGGAGATGGTGTTTTCTGCTATTTTAGACAGTGCACTAATGATGGCAGGAATGTGATGAATGGCGGGTGTTTTGTTTGCTTTGGTAATGGATGTTTTGTATGGGCGAAATCATGGCCACTGATGCTCATGAAACTGCTTGCGCTGTCACCCTTGACTAAATGAAGACATGTCCCTCCCATGTAATTTGTGTCAGATATTCAGATATTTGATTCTTTGTCCTGTGGTGTAACCCTATTAATCACATCCCAGTGTTGCCCTACTTCATGTATTCCACAAGCATCCAACATAACTACCATATCTGTTGCTGCACCATCCCTTGTCTCAGAGCCCTCTGTGGATATTACTTACCTACATGCGTGTTCCTGCCTGTTTGAATAACTTCCATTGCCCTGTCTCGGGACACTGCTTGACACTAGAAAGCCATGTGATTCTAGGCAGTTCGATGACTGGGAGAGACAGGCATAAATGGATCCCAAATTCGCGGTGAATATTTGACAGTCTTCCTCAAAGATTCACTAATCATGTTGATTGAGGCTTCCTGATTCACTTTATATATGCCTCTTGCTAATTCTATTTGCCTCAAAACTATATATACTACAGTATCATACCTATTCTCTCGACCAACCGTGTCTACCCTGGCACGCATCACCGTTTATTTTTCATTTCCTCGCTGTCAATCTTACACTTATTTCGTCTGGATATATTGCAAGTGACAGGATCAGACACTCGACTCTAAAATGGAGCCACGGGACCGCTTCGTTCTTAACGCAGGATTGTGTATTGAATGAGATTCAAAGGCTGGTGCGGATATATATATATGGTGATGCCGGTACGGTCAATTGTTCAGTGCCTTCACTCATCTGATGGTATAGTTCTCACATTTATAAGGTATACAGATCCGTATTATAGAGACCTACAGATGCTCGGGCTCCAACCACGAAAATATGCTATAGCACCGAAGAACTTCACCAGTATACGGCTAGCAACCAACAGTGGCTCGTCATCCACACGAGTCAGACGTACTCTGCACATCCGTACGGTAATAAGGATCACCTTTTCAAATCTCATTGCTGACATCTGAGAACAACACACATAGTATAGATGTGGTGGCTCTGCGACTGGGTGATGCTACCGTGCCGAGGCCACCCAACTCTGCCCAAATCAGATCTGATCTGTGTCTACTTCTTGGACTGCCTCGAGGTATGTGGTCATTGTGTCAAATTTAGAAGCGGCTTTGGATGGTAACTAACTATCTGGCTGTTTAGCGTACCGATAACACGTTTCCCAGAGCCGGGGGAAATGAATTCAGCATCCAAGTAGGACGTGAAACTGAGGGTTATCGAGTGACTATAAATGAAGAAAAGCTTGAGTAATTAGGTTGCTGGGGATTTATCATCTCGGTGGACATCAAGGCGACTACAATCTCTGGTATGGACTATTGGTCTCAATGACCAGGACCGGGAAAATCATTCCTTCACTTTGAGACAGAGCCTGCGCACCCCCTTCTTGATGGCTTCAGGGCCAGAAGCACCAACAGCATATCTCGAGCACGTGGGGAATCTGATCAGAATCGCAGCCTTCATATTATCGTGTGTGATTCTCTCATACCAACTAACTGCCAACGGCACAGAGGAGAGCTCATCTATATGTCCTATAAGCCGGCGGGCTAGCTTGTCTACGGGAAAGACATGGCTGGCGGCTCTGGCTCCTGGTCTATGCGAGAACATGTTTCCTAGCTGCTTGCACTCTCGACGCTAAACACACAAAAAGATCGTGACCAGCATCCTGAGCCACATAATAGCCTGGTATATGTCAGACTGGAGTCTTCCCAAGGAGACAGATGAGCATTGACTGTCGTTGGGTTGTTTCTTTACATCATGATGTGCCTCCGGTAGTAGCCACCAGAAACTGATCTGCAATTCTGTATCGTGCTTCCAGAGGAAAAGGTCCCACGCAGGTAAGATGTCCCTGACTCAAATGAGACCAGAGAGTTGATTGTTTCTCTAGCGATCTTCGAGGCAAAAGTACAATTACTACGTACACTGCCGCGGAAGCATGCATGTCTGGCCCCCTAGCATTAGGGTGGTCTGTCTTCAATGGCTTCATGGACAGTTTTCTTATTGACATAGGTGGATACTTGAAATACTTGTTATGACCGCTTAAAGGAGACATGGTCCTTTTGGTAGTCTAGTGGTATATGAGGTCCACAATATTCAACAACTCTCGATCCAGGAGGAAAGGGAACGGGGAAGACTGATGGTTGTTGGACTTATTGGCAGTTCCTGACATGCAGAACCAAGTCAGGAAATGTCCGGCACATCAACTTTCTCGTTACTGCGATTGTTGTCGAACTCAAATATGGACATGGCAGGGTGTACTCGCCCAAATCATTGCCTGGGATCGTGGCAGATAGACCTGCTACATATTACCATGACGCGGAGATTATGGCAACAGAACGTGACCAATATTCACTGGCAAGGACTAGCAAGACGGCACAAGACAGACACAGCGACACTGTACGTACCATTGGGAAAGAATGAACAGGTGGCCCATGAAGAAGATGTATGGAGTCATAACCCTTGGTCTAATATTACTGGCCTGTTCCGTCAGCAAGCAGGTAAGATAATGTCCCGATGTGGTACCTGAAAAATAACTGACATGGAAAAGTGCATATTGGACTAGAGCTGTGCATGAATATACAAGCAAATATCTGCGCTTGTCGTGTCTGATCCATTATGGACGACCTTCCACGTATTCTGCTGGAATACCCTACCAGCATCGATAAGGGTCACCATACAGGATTACGAGGTGGCCTTGGCCTTTTCTATAACCTACTTGGTATATTCCACATATCTCTTTGGCTGCGGCCTCAGTGTATTCCCTTTCAATGTCTGCAGTGAGCTCCTCTGCATAGCTGTATTCGCCTCAGCCTGCATTTGGAAGCTTTAGCAACTCCTTGGCATTGGAAATTCGAAATCCATTGACAGGGTTGACAGTACAATTGGGAAAAAGCCAATAAAGGCCAACATTCGCTAGTCTTTGCCATACGGACGACTCGGGTTTCCTTAATTTCGCAGGCTAAGTTCGAAGGCATGAATTCTTTGTCTCCTTGCCGAAGACCCAAAACCCAAAACAACATACCAACCTCTTCTCACTTAAAATTCTTTGTGCGCACAAAAATCGTTCCCACGATTGCAGAGTCGGCTCCAACCTTGCCCTTTTACCTTCGACAACATATATATAGTTCTATATATGGCAAAGAAAACCAGCAAGTGACCGCGGCCTCTACAAGCGAGTCCTGAGGTCGATAATGAAGGGTTTGAGTCAGTTCAAGAAGTGTTTGGCTATTCCCAAAACCTGTCAGAATGTCCCAGTCATTAGGGACCACGGATGGATATAAGAGAGATAGCGACGATGCGCGGGTCGAGGTATGTTTTTGGGCTGCACATATGAATAGACCAGCCTAAAAACGGAATTCGTCCAGAACCCGACGAAAGACAGAGCTTGGGTGTGCGCGCTTTTTGAAAGATTGCTGCAAGATAAGCCTACTGTGATGCGGCAATCGAAAGTAAAACTTCAATTTGCCCCATGGAGGTCACCAGTTCTGCCATCTGAAGAGTCAGCTCTTACCAAGGAATTCCCACCCGTCTCGTTTTCAATCGAGCTTCCTGCCCACACTTTATACGACTTCTCGAGATCAAGGAAGCGGAAAGATAACTGCAGACTAAATTCGCCCCATGGCTGAGCTCCGTGTCGAGACACTGACATACTGAGAGCCATCGTCCAGCCCCCTTGCGAATCCCATGGATGGACCTTTCCAGGGCTTATCGGCTGATGAGCCCAGGAACGAGTCTAACCCCACTCCAGTGAACCGCAAACTTCTGTGCGTTCATCCTCACAAAATAACAAAAACTAGCGACTAAGAGCCCTTACTGCCAACAGTTCCGCCTACTAGCCTCCTTGCCCCTTAGTACATGCCAAATCTGTATGCGGCACCATATTTGCATATCAAATCCAGCAACACCATTCCTTGTACACCAATGCCTTGCTCATACAGACTTTTTGGGTGGTTTCGGCCCAGCCCTGTATGAGTTGCTGCTTTGTATAGGGTATGAGACCATTTCCTGAATGCTGCTATGTACCAGGCGCATTCAGTGGAGCATGCACCAACTGCAAAAGGCCTGACTGGGCAAGTCTGTGCTCCATACGAGAAGAGTACTGGCAGGACATGGATGCAGAGAAAGTGGTGAGCTCCGAGCAACAGGGCCAGCCTGTCTACTATACTGGCCTTCCGGGCAGTATGGGGTGTGGACGCATGCCGTACCGTACGTATATAATCATTGTTGGCAATGTATGAGCTAATTTCCACTGTCCGAAGGTGCCGGAGGGGCTTCAGCCTCTTACTCGTCGTTTGTGCCTTCGGGCAGCGCAGCTCGAGTCCGCGGAGGAGGAGGCGGAATGGGAGCCGCTGATGTCAGGGGCCTTGGTGGATAGGGGGAGGAGCGGCGGGTGACCCCAGACCGGGAGATTCTCTGATCCCATAAATCTGGTCCCAGAGGGAACTTTGATGATCCAATTGACTTAGACAGAGAAAGAGAGCAGGATAATGTTATTCCCCTTGTTGAGGAGGGGAACTCATCTGATCCCATCACCTTCTAGAGGTGAGTCTAGCTGTTTCTTTTGTATTTGTGTTAGGGACAGCCTAGGGACTGCTACCAGTAGGCCAAAAAGACCGCTATACCTGGCTTCTCGCAAGCCAGACATCCCTAGGCGCCTTATATAGTAGCGCACTGTTAGGCTCCCTAACAATTTGCATGATTTTCACACATCACCTGTCTGCTCAGCTGTATGAGCCCTGTGTACAGCACCTAAGCAGGACTTGTACCTCCACATGGTGCTTAGGGCTAGTAGCCATACGTGATGAAGCAAAGCAAGCTTTTCTAGAGTACTCCTCCATACAGAGTACTTTGCATGTAATAATCATGTGTGCTACAACTTCGTGACGGTCGCCTCATGTGGAACATGGGCCGTTACCGTGAGCTTGTGACAACCCATATCGCTCCGGCTTCGTTATGTTCATGACGACACACGAGGGAGCGCCCAAGCGCTGGCATTATCCAACTTGAAACGTGCATGGCGTTTAGCTTTTTCTGCAACAAGTACAACCATTTAGGTCGCTGGTTTGTAATTATATGATTATGTTAGTAAAACGCAAGGTCAATAGAAGCTAGCATTGAACAATGCGATCTGGCCTGTATCAGTGTTGTCGCGAGTACGCATCGGGACAAATCGCGTCTATGTAGTTAAAAGTCAACAGCAACAATCGTAAGCGAATTAAATCCAGCTCTGGATCGAGTCGCATAATGATAAGTCATAACCACGGACCCTCAACGGTCGTCAATGACTCAAAGCGACCGGGCAGTCGGCAAGCAAGGGGCCACATACCAGCGCGCCCGCATATCGACATTCTTCCAGAACGTGCAGTCGATGCGATCCGATCCGATATGCAAGTTCCCTTTTTTCTTTCCGGGGTTATCAACATGGATCGTAGCATTTTAATGAAGTACTGTAGTCTGTAGTACTGATCTGTAGGGACGGAATAGGTGGCATCAGGTGGAAGACGAATCTGTCAGCCACAACCATGGAACTAGAAGAGAGAAAAAGAGGAAGAAGGGATCAGGAACCGGCATTTGCATCACGATTGCTGGTGCGACAGGAAATGTTGTGATTCGAGCCATGGCTGAGAGGTTGGCGAACACCGGACAAGCACCACGCATGCGGCAATAGGAGAGGGAAACGAGGGTGAAAAAGGTAACCCGAGGATGCAACCTGTGCAGTATCACGGTCGACCCAGAGGAAGCGAACAGAACATGGAGAAAAAGGGAACTGGAACTGGAACTGGAAGTGGGCAGCCAGGAAGGAAGAGAGATGAAGCCGAAGGATACAAGATGAGGCTGAGGGAGTGTGCCTTGGAAGGCTTTGTCGGGCCGTGCCTGGTTTCTTTTTCTTCCACCTTCACTCTTCTTTTCTCTCTTCTACGTACTCCTCTTCGTCTTCTTCTTTTTTCTTCTCTCTTCTCGTTCGTTACCTCTTTTTCTCTGTTTCTCTCAATCACTCGTTTCGATCTCCTCTCTACACCCCGTCTATCTTGTCTCCGGGCATGCTTGGCTACTGATCACCGACTATCACCGTCTTCACTCGTCCCTCTCACTATGACTTCTCAACATGGGCTGTTGAGGAAGCTGAATTTCCTCCTCTTGCCTTTGCTCTCGTCCTCGCTCGTGTCCCTCGTCTACGCTCAGAATCACGCCTCGACGCTTCTGCCCGCCGCTTCCGGTTCTTTTCCCTCTTGCGCCGTGGACTGCTCGCGCCTGCACCAAGCCGAAACCAACTGCGTTGCTTCAACCGGATCTGAGACTACGAACCAGAAAGACGCTGTTTCGTGTTTCTGCGCCTCTGGTTTACTTAGCCAGCTGCATCACAGTCCCAATGGCACCTGCGACGATACCTGTGCCGACACTTCTGATCGCCAATTGCTCCAGACTTGGTTTGCGAATTACTGCTCGTCCGGCGACGAGAATGTCAGGAGAAATACGAATGCAGCTTCAGAGGGCTCTTTGGATAGCAACCCTTCTACATTCACTACCCATAAGCTAATGGCGAGGGATGGGTCCCCTACCTGGTATGCTGCCTTTTCTTTTCTTTTTCCTCCGACCCGAAAACCCCCGGTAAATAAATAGACTATTAACACTCTCAACTAACGGCGCCTAGGTGGTCCACTCACTACCAATGGATTGTCATGGTCATCGTCCTCATAATCGGCTTCACCATCCTCACCATCCTGGCCGTATGGCTTAAGCGCCGCCACGACGCCAAGTACCCCCATCTCTACCACGCCAGCAGCCGAGCCAGCAGTGGTCCCCTGCTCAGTCGCAACCAACCGTCCTCTCCAAGTCTGACCCAGCCTGGTTCGTTCGACCCTAATGTTGGCATGGCCATGACCGAGCCTCGTCGCATGCCAGGCGCTAATACCGACTCCTATGCCAGCAGTGCAGGGACGGCTATGAGCAGCAACCCCCAGTCATTCCGGAGTCCCACTAGACTCCCGAGGACCGCTCAGCCCGCGGGTGACGGGAATGCAGGAATTCGTGAAGTATAACCAGCTTCTTCCTTGATACCCATCCTCGTCTCATCTCATTTAATCTCATGTCCTTTTCTTTTCTTATCTATTTTTTCGTTCATAACAAGCTGCCACGGTATAGAATACTTGGATCTTGCATATATCGGCGTTGCGTGTCCAGGTGGGCTTCTGGTTAGATTTTTATTTGTCGCCATCTACTTGACACGAGTATATTGCCGCGCTTATTTTCTTGTGACATTCTTGGTTTCCAGTACATTCATATCCAGTCATTGTTCATATCTCTTTAGATTTATCTAGCCAATAAGTACATTATTGAGCTGTATATTTTTTTTTTTGGGCGGTCGTGTTCAGTGCTATGACCTTTGACCGGTGAAGGGAGTAAGCAGTCGGTGAAATACAGAGCACTGATGCATGGTGTCAGTCTGCTTAATCCGGCCTGTGGCTTGTCTATACTCCGTAATCCTTTCTCCAGATATGCGGATGGTGATTGGTTGGAGAGGGATACAGGGATGCGACGCCGAGACGAACGACCCCGTCAATACGAGGAACTGTTGGCTAGTCGGGCAATGCGAAAAAAGGAAACTTATTATGCAGAGCATACGC
Source organism: Aspergillus sp. MA 6038 (assembly GCA_003004525.2). Classification (NCBI taxonomy): domain Eukaryota; kingdom Fungi; phylum Ascomycota; class Eurotiomycetes; order Eurotiales; family Aspergillaceae; genus Aspergillus; species Aspergillus sp. MA 6038. The sequence goes on along the minus strand of PQME02000067.1, from coordinate 88,592 downwards.
TAACCCTAACGTATTGATTAGATCTGCTAAGATACCGAAATACTCACGATCTTAATATCATCCTCCGGCTTCTCCTTATGCGTCTTGGTATTCTCAATTTTATGCACAACGTCCATGCCCTGCACGGCCCGTCCAAAGATAGTATGCTTCCCATCCAACCACGGCGTCTTCTCCGTCGTGATGAAGAATTGACTCCCGTTTGTGTTCGGCCCTGCGTTGGCCATCGATAACGTATACGGCTTGTCGTGCTTCAATGTCGAGAATTCATCGGGGAATTCCCCGCCCCAGATTGACTCCCCACCGGTCCCGTCGCCTAGCGGGTCTCCGCCCTGGATCATGAATTTCCGGATTACTCGGTGGAAGATCGTGTTGTTGTAGTATCCTGTGCGCGCGTGCGTTGTAAAGTTCTCCACGGCCTTCGGGGCAGCGGACGGGAACAGCCGGAGGTGGATATCGCCCATTGTGGTGTGCAGGACTGCTGCGGTGCCTAGTTCGCTGGCGCGTTGAGCGGCGGCATCGCGGGCCGACGAGAGTCCGTCCCGGCCGCCCGCTTGGGGCTTCTCGTTGTGGACGTCACGGGTGGTCTTGGAGATGTCGGTCTCATTTGTGAAGAAGTAGAACCGGACTTTGGCGAAGCCCGTGCTGATGAGCATCGGGTCGCGCTCTTCGGCTTCTTGCAGCAGTGGATTCGAACTGGCTGCCATCGAGACGGTGGTCACTTCTTTCTTTTGTGGCTGGCCTTGGTACAACGCTAGGTTGATCGCGCGGAAGGGTTCGTCCTTGCCAAATACCCGGACGACTCGGTTGGTGTACGTGTTGATACATTTAACCCCGTAGAGCGAGCCATACAGTACGAAGTGGCCGGACTCGTCGAAGAGCACGTTCACCCGGGGGATCGTGACGGGATTTTCCACTTCGCGTTCGGTTGCGAGACGCCGGCCAAATTCGACCGTCTCCAGCGGGTATATGGCCGTGCCGGCTTGTTGCATATCCGTGATCGTACTCAGTGACTCGTCATATTTCCGGTACAGTTTCCCACTGGCAAAGTCGAATATGCGCACCTGACGGTCAGGGAAGGAGGCTGTCGCGAACTGATGTCCGGACGGCGAGATAGACAGACATGCCGGTGTCGACTTGGCCTTCTTGAATTCAAATAAGTTTGTCGATGATTTCAGCTCGAACACGTTGTCCGGCTTCTCGAATGAGCCGTCACCAGCCCGCCAGTACTCAATCATCCCCGACTCGTCCGCAGAAATCACGCAGTCGAATGCGCTGTTGAATGCCATGGTTGCCACAGGTGTCCGGTGTATCGACTTGACGGTATGCATCGGTGCGATCTCTCCCCCACGGCCATCGAAGACCTGAATCGTGCTACTAGCCTCATCCGACACAGCAAGTAAGGGCAGTGATGCGCCGCGACGATGTACCCAGCACACGCATCGCGGTACGAATTCCAGAGGAATCATAGCAAGGAGATCTGCCCCAGTTCAGCACGACTCTCACGTCCAAAAGGTCATCCTATCATGTAATCTCATACCAAATGTAATGACATCGAATATCTTGATTGTCTTGTCCGCCCCGGCCGTCGCATAACTTCTCCCATCAGCGCTCACGCTAGTGCTCCTAAGTGTCTCGTGAGGATGAGCCCGGAATTCCTTGACGAATTCCACCCCGTCAGCCATCTTCTTCCAGAACTTGACAAACCCGTCGACGAGCTCGTAATCAGGAAATCCGTGTACGGGGTCATGGTAACGAAGGATAATTGGTCCTTGTGCATGAGCGATTTGGAGTAACGCGGCGACGCGGGCAGCGCATTCACGTAGACCTTTTCAAAGGGAAGCTTTCGTCGCTTCTTCTTGGGCGCATCTGCGGACGGCATGGCAGGACCGAAATCGTCGTCTGAAGATTCATTCTCTGTCGTTGTCCTTGTTAGCAGCTTGCTTGCTTGCCGATTCACAGGGAGACATACCGTCCTTGTCTTCCGCCACCTCAGAATAAGGGCGTTTATTTGGGGACAGTCGCGACTGTCCGTCTGATTCAACCATTGCCGATATGGATTTTAGCTATATTCCAGTAGACAATTGAATAACTGCTGTTGCGAGTGGCTGCAAAGTCTGGAGACCGCGGCGCTGGTCTGCAGTCCCCAAGCCCAAAGGCGGTGTGCGGCGTTCGTCGAAGTTTTCTGGGCGTCCCGCATTGGAGACTGCCAGAGCATCCTCAGTGACAGCGTTTCCCCTGAGTTGCTAGCTGGTTTCTTTTTTTGCAGATAGTGTTTTATTTTCACATCTTCTGTTCATCATGGTATGTGGGAAGAATCGCCAGTTCCTGTTTTATCTGGTCTGATGCACAGCTGACCTTCTCTCAAGGCGTCCTTCGCCAATCCCACCCAGATCTTCGCGGACGACGTGATCGAAGAAAAGGGAGAAAATGCCCGTCTCTCAGCGTTTGTCGGCGCCATCGCCGTCGGGGATTTGGTCAAGACTACGTTGGGGCCAAAGGGAATGGACAAGATCCTACAATCAGCGTATGTGGGATGATGATGGTTTGCAATGCGGGGTGCGGAATGGACAGCAAAACTGACGGTTTCTCTACGAATAACAGGTCGACGGGCGATATCCTCGTGACGAATGACGGTGCTACGATCCTCAAGGCTATTGCGCTCGATAACGCTGCCGCAAAGGTCCTGGTCAACATCTCCAAGGTGCAGGATGACGAAGTGGGTGACGGTACGACGTCGGTGACCGTGTTGGCTGCGGAGCTGCTCCGGGAGGCTGAAAAACTGGTCGACCGCAAGATCCATCCCCAGACCATTATTGAAGGTTTCCGGATAGCCAGCCAGGCGTCTCTGGCGGCGCTCGAGAAGGTGGCCGTCGACCGTAGCAAGGACACGGAAGCGTTCCGGAAAGACCTGCACTCCATCGCCTGCACAACGCTCAGTTCGAAGGTTCTCGCCCAGGACCGCGAGCACTTCGCCTCGTTGGCCTGCGATGCTGTCCTCCGTCTCAAGGGTTCGACCGATCTCAGTCATATCCAGGTGATCAAGAAGGCCGGTGGGAAACTCAGCGACTCCTATCTAGATGAGGGCTTCATCCTCGACAAGAAGATCGGTGTGAACCAGCCCAAGCGTCTGGAGAAGGCCAAGATCTTGGTGGCCAACACGGCCATGGACACAGACAAGGTCAAGATCTTCGGAGCACGGGTCAAGGTCGAGTCGACGGGCAAGCTGGCAGAGCTAGAGAAGGCAGAGCGCGAGAAGATGAAGGCCAAGGTGGAGCGGATTAAGTCCCACGGGATCAACTGCTTCGTCAACCGTCAGCTGATCTACAACTGGCCCGAACAACTCCTTACTGAGGCCGGTATCATGTCGATTGAGCACGCAGACTTTGACGGTATCGAACGGTTGGCTCTTGTCACCGGTGGTGAGATTGCGTCGACTTTCGACCACCCGGAGCAGGTCAAGCTTGGAGAGTGCGACCAGATCGAGGAGGTCATCATCGGTGAAGACACCCTAATCAAGTTCTCTGGCGTGGCTGCCGGTCAGGCATGCACGATCGTGCTGCGGGGTGCCACCGAGCAACTGCTCGACGAGGCCGAGCGGTCTCTGCACGACGCTCTGGCCGTCCTCTCGCAAACCGTCAAGGACCCGCGGGTGACGCTGGGTGGTGGCTGTGCGGAGATGGTGATGTCCAAGGCCGTGGAGCATGCGGCCCAGAACACGACCGGCAAGAAGCAGCTGGCCGTGGACTCGTTCGCGCAGGCGCTCAAGCAGCTCCCGACCATTCTGGCGGACAACGCGGGTCTGGACTCCAGCGACCTGGTGACGCGGCTACGACAGGCGATCAACAACGGCATGTCGAGCTCCGGCTTGGACCTGTTGACACCTGGTGGAGGCATTGCGGACATGCGCGAATTGGGAGTGGTGGAGAGTTACAAGTTGAAGAAGGCGGTCGTTTCGTCCGCGTCCGAGGCGGCTGAGGTGAGATTCTTTTGACTTTGCCCCATTGAGATGCAATCGTTGATTGCTAACTAACTATTTCCTAGCTTCTGCTGCGTGTGGACAACATCATCCGGGCTGCTCCTCGTCGCCGTGAGCGCATGTAAAGTGTTGGCAGAGATAGTTTCAGTGCAGGTACGAGAAGCCTTTTCAGCTACATGAAGCTTAGGACGGACAGGAGGTCATGTTGTTTATTGGAGCTTAATCTCCGTGGATAGATCATGGATCAGGTATAAAAAGTATTACTAGTTATATGACGAATGTTTAGGGCCAGTGTTGGGTTCAGTATCGTTAGTGCCTAAGGCATCAATAGCTTTCTTTTTTTTGCCTGAGGCAATAAATCGCCCTTTGCGGAAACTCTGTAAGGGATGGGTTGCGAAGTCTGCCAGGGCGCCGGATATAGCTGCAACAAAGATGCTTTATCGTCGAATTACCGAGTATAGTAAACCCATGCGGAATTCGCGGATGCATGCAGTTATTGCTATAAGGTATAACACAGAACGCGTGTGCAGGCATGCTCCTGTATTCATCTAGCCGGGGGATCTGGGAATAGACGGTCGCATGGCAGACAAGAAATCAGAGCACTGGGGATGTGAACTATAGCAGGTTGTTCTAGGGTTACGGTACACTTTATGTTGCTGATACTCTATACTTCCACGCCGGGCAGGCGATTGCAGCAGTGCGAACTCTACTACGGTAGGAAGCCCTAGTTCGATCCGGCGGGTCCGAGTCAGCGACGTCGAGGTTATCGGGGGGAGACCCTGATAGTCGTGCACGTAGATGAAAATGTAGTCATTCCTACTCTAGAATGCAAGTACAATTGTATACTACTCCTACTACCCTTCCTGACAATCATCTCAAAATGGTAATGATGAAGCGGCCCACGGCGTTGGCAACGATCCGGCCCGAGTTGACGATGAGGAAGATCATGATGATCAACGATCAACCTACCACGTAGAGTCATACAACAACCTCCTCGAACAAGCAGATGAACTGCTCCAGACTCTCTTCCTACTCTTGTCCACTCTCTCAATCCGGGTCTTTCTACGCAGTCCTTGGCCCTCCGTAACCAGGGATGCGGCCTGGGACCGGAAATTGCGCCGCAGCGGATCAGCAGCGCCCAGATGGTCTATTTTTATACATACGAATAGTCCCAGGGTCCAGGGCTCTAGGCATGTTCTGGCCATGCTCAGGCAGCAAGATGTGGCTAACTAACTACCCTGACAACTGATTACATCGTCATTACTGCTCTCTGAATACTCCAGGAGTACGAAGTACTAGCTGTTGCCTGTACGGTCGCTTGGTTGCCGCTATAGCCCTGTCTACTCCGTAATCACAAGTTGTAATATTACCGTTGTTTACAGTATACCACCGTATTCTGCAATCACGGTGCCCTCTGATTCGCCCGTCTCGCCCAGATCTGTTCCGCCGCCGAAATACAGCCAAGGTCGCCAAGTTCCCCTAAAGAAAAGATTTCTCGTGGCATCTTATATGCTTTCTGTTCTGGTCTCGTCTCGCTTTCTTTCTTTTTCTACCCTCATCTCTCGCTTCTGCTCGTCTCTCGTTGTCTTCCGGCTTCGTCTCTCTGCTGGTGTAGTGGTGTTATTGTTGTTTGTGTCTCTCCCGCAAACGTCCCTCCACCACCGCTCTCTGCGCCTACTGCAACTATTGACTACTGCTTCCGGTCGAATTCGGGCCTCCGCGCCCTCCCCCACACAAGTCTCTCTTTATCCTCTCGATTCGGCCTGTTCAAGTCTCTCTCGTCTTTCGCTTTGTTTTCCCTTCTCTTTCGACCTTTCCATGGTTGTACTTGCGCTGTAACCATGTTTTTGCCCCGTTGGCTTCCATCTATATTTCTGACCGTCTGCCTTGCCGGCCAAGGCTTGGTGGCCGGCCTCACCCTCAACGTGAATGACGAGGGTACGTGGGCTCTATTCAGTCTACATATATTACCTAGCAGGAGAGAAATTACAGGGCTAACCTATCTGTCTACAGAATCCTTAAAAAATGCAGCCGCTACGACCGCCTACAACATGATGACATATTACCACTCCAATGAATCCGATAGCGGGCTTGTCCCAGGGAAGTTAGCGGACACTTGGTGGGAAGGTGGTGCCTTGTTCATGAACCTTATTCAGTACTGGTATTGGACCGGGGATACCTCCTACAACGATGTCACCCAGACCGGCATGCTGTGGCAGAAGGGTAACGACGACTACTTCCCCGACAACCAGAGCAATTATCTGGGGAACGATGACCAGGTCTTCTGGGGCCTGGCCGCCATCACTGCCGCTGAATTGGATTTCCCCGAACGTGAGGGGGATTCGTCCTGGTTGTCGTTGGCGCAAGGTGTATTTAACACCCAGGTGCCACGGTGGGATACCACGACGTGTAAAGGTGGACTGCGTTGGCAGATCTATCCTTACCAGGCTGGGTATACCACTAAAAACGCCGTCTCCAATGGCGGGTTGTTCCAGTTGTCTGCCCGTCTGGCTCGATATACTGGAAACCAGACTTATGCAGACTGGGCTGAAAAGATCTGGGATTGGAGTGCGACAACGCCATTGTTGAAGACCTCCGATTGGACCATTGCCGATACCACCTCCATCCAGGCGGATTGTACTGACCATGGCGACATGCAATGGACATACAATTATGGCCAATATCTTGGTGGGGCCTCCTTTATGTATAATATTGTAAGTCTGCCCCTCGTCTCTTCCTGGAAAAGAGCTCAGGGACCAAAGCTGACACGCAGATAGACCAACGGCGGCGCCAAGTGGAAAAAGGGGATCGACGGCCTGTTGCAAACGACCTTCGATAGGTTCTTTCCCAAGAAGTACGGCAGCAATATCATGTCCGAAACATCCTGCGAACCCAACATGTCCTGTGACCGCAACCAGGACTGCTTCAAGAGTTTCCTCGCCTCCTGGCTGACCACCATGACCGAGATTGCGCCCTACACGTACGAACAGGTCGTTCCCAAGATCGTGGCTTCGGCCGAAGCCGCCGCCAAGCAGTGTTCGGGTGGCCAAAGCGGCAGCGCCTGCGGACGGCGATGGTACCAGGGTGACTGGGATGGGTCCACGTCGATGGAGTCGGATATGAGTGCGCTGAGCGTCCTCTCTTCGGCCATGGTGATTCACAAGAAGAACAGCCAGGGACCGCTGACCTCCTCTACGGGCGGTAGCAGTAAAAGTGATCCGAATGCAGGATCGGGCAACGGCGACGGCTCACCTGGCAAATTGGCTCCAATAACCACTGCTGATCGTGCTGGAGCTGGCATCCTCACTGTCGTGTTTGTTGGCGGCTGGACTGGGGCAGTGGCCTGGTTGGTGTACGGCGGGTGAAACGCCCAAAAAAAAGAAAAAAGAAAAGAAAAGAAGTACGCATCCGCTGCCGGCCAGACCTTGTATATATGAAGAGCCGGCAGCTTATTTTTTTTAGCTTTTCTTATGACTATTATATTGCTCTTAGCATGCATTGCTTCATTGCTTCGTTGCTGTATGTGTGTACTTACACGAACATGAATTTCCTGAACCACCATGGCCTTCCTCCAGGTGCCATTGCATTAGTGACAGTTGGTCTGGCGCTCCTATATTCATGCTGGCTGTCTTGCATGGACGACTGTATCACTTTTGATGAAAGTCTACGGCATTCTCATAGAGGCAATTGCCATGGTCTATAATGTTTAGTTTGTCCACCTTTTAGGTTTGCTGCTCAGCTATTTAGGAGAAATACTCACTGGCCTATTCCTAGAGCCATATGCTAAATGGATGGATTGAGAAGCAAAACAGATCTATTCTTGTTAAAACATACACTGCAGTTCCCGTGTCGCAACCTTGAATGGAAAATTAAGAGCAAAGCAATTAATAACGACATAGCAAGCGAAGGGATGAAAACGATTAAGGACAAAGAACAGATTTCGACTTTCTAATAATACGTGTAGTGATAATGCTCAGGCTTCCGGAAAGACATAGCGGCAGCACTGATATCCCACCGATTCCGTCCGGACAGGTTTGATAGACTAGCCGATTGGGCTATAGAAGGAGGGGATAGTAAAGGGATGAGAAGAGCAATGCGGGACTATAGATTCCTTGTCAACGAAGCGCACTGAGGTGGACGTCTAGAGTACAGTGAGGAGGAGAGTAGATCTCTGCCAGCCAGTGACAATATGCCAATTGTAATCACCTGATCACACATGATCAGTTCTCCTCCTGATAGCACTCAGCAAGATCCTCAGCCGTGAATGTAATGTTTTTTTGCCCGGTGTTAGGGGCCGGCGGGCGGCGCATGACGGATTCGAAATCTAGTTCCAGCGGAGCATTCTGAACATCAGGTCATCACGATCTCATTGACCGCTGAATGACGCAGCACTATTAGGGAGTCTGTTTGAGATGCTGTAGGATTGGATGGCAGAGTACGCTGGGTCTCCGCCTGTAGTCCACGGGGGATTTTGGGGGTGCTTGGTCTGAGTAGTCTGTAGAGTTTTATGGTGACACTGCGCTTCGGGGATCTTTCGATGTGAAAGAGTATGACCATATTGACTTTGTAGTCGGAGTCGGAGTTTGAGAACCACCAATATGCGTGGGCTCGCAGTTGTGCTTCTGGTTCGGAAAGACCCGTCTCAATAACAAGTGAAGGCCACTCCTCAGAGGAAAAGGCATCCCGTGACGGAGTAAGAGACTGGTCGCCTTCTTTGACGCATATCCTTCCGTGGTACCGGGTGGCCGCGTTCAAGGTGTAATCTCCTGGACGAAGTCCCACATCGAGTAACTCCTCGATGAGTTCACTTGCAAATGGCTGTTAAGGTCAACCTAGGGCTTGCACCTGCCAGTAGGCTAAAAGACCACTATATCTGGCTTCTCACAAGCCAGATATCCCTGGGCACCTTATATATTATCACACTGGTAGGCCGCATCCTAACAATGACTGCGTCACTCGCTCATGAGCTCCTGAAGGCGTTATTCGGATAACCCTTTGCTGGTGCTGTGTATCAAGTGTCAATCCGTAGGGAACTTCAAGGGGGTTTTGATCTCCAGCTATTAGCTCCTGCACATTGTCGTGATATGTTTGACACGATGATAGACTGGTTTGAGTAAGACGCGTTGGAGTTGATTTGATGATAGACACTGTTCGCGGTTTGTCGAAGGACAGAAATGGAAGGGGCAGGCGATACCACAGCACCCGGGATGAGCAGAGACTGGAGGACAAGCAGAGACTGAGGTTGTTTTATAAACAGGTGTTGCTATTAGATATTGCTATACAACATCTTGTTTCTTTGTTCTCAAGTATATTGTATAGCAATATCTAATAGCAACAAGGCAGGTGCAAATAACAGACACCCACTGCCTCGACCTGAGAGGCTGACTTGGACTTATCGAGAAACCTCGCCATGTCGACGTCCTTTGCAGCGACGTCCTTTGCAGCCGAGGCGGAGGAGAAACCTGTAGATAACGACTGAGACAGCATGTTGGCTAAACGGGGATTGTATGGTGAAAAGGGAGATGTTAGGGAGCCTAACAGTGTGCTATTATATAAGGTGCCTAGGGATGTCTGGCTTGCGAGAAGCCAGATATAGCGGTCTTTTGGCCTACTGGTAGGAGCAAGCCCTAGGTTGTCCCTAACAGGAGATGAGGCAGGGGAAGTAATAGAGGGGGACCAGTAGTTAGGGTTATCGATAAGAGTGAAACGGCAGCATTATCATGGGTCATGGGCATGAGTGCTGTCATGTAATGTAAGTCTAGGGCAGGCAGCCAGGAGCGGTAGGAAGGCGCCACACTTGCCCATTTAAACTAGATGAATGCATGGACTGTCCAAAATGGTCACAGTTGATGCTGTTTTTGGCCATTGATTTGCCAGCCCTCCTGTCACTCAGTTAAGCACTTGTGTCCATGCACGATCAACTCACATGAGGTGAATGTCACTCACCTGCAGTGATTACTCTGTATACCCTCAGTCAATACCTATGTTCACATTTTTGCATTCCGCTCAGTGCACTGAGCGTAGCACTGCACTGATCAGCAGTTTGGTGTCATTGGTGCGTGCACTGCACGCGATCACCAATGTAAGTGTCATGAGCCCAATCTGGAAGTGTCACCGGCCACCGCAAATGCCCCTTCCACCGGGGTTTGGACCGGGTTTGGGGTGCAGGGTGCTCACCCTGCTATTGTCCGATAGCGTCGGGCACGTTTAGCGTGTTCTAGTCTCGGCACCAAAGTGGATCATTATTCGCTAATAGCTCTACCGCCATGTGCTAATGATATTGCGGTATTCGGCAAGCCCATGGAGCTGCAAAGAGCACGCTGAATGCTAGCGTCTCGGGTTTATATTATAGAATTCTCTGCAGCATGATCGTCCAGTACAGTCATGGCATATTGAAACTTTGCATGAGCAGCAGAGTCATCCAGTCCTTCAAGCATTGGTAGCTTCCCTCTGCTTCTTCTGCGGGTAAACACACCATATGCAGCGCTTATGGTATCCCGTTGGCCCCTGTACAAGGTAGTGAGTGAATGTAGGGTCACGTCAATAGGACGGAACCCGGTACCTTTTCTCCTCCTCTATAGACGTAGTCTACGGTAGAGGTAGAATATGGCTCGCGGTCTGCTTCCAGCCAATGATATTTCATATTGAATGCCAAGCCGCTAAATGTACCCAACCCTACCGGACGAGGGGATAGATATTGGGGAAACCCGCCCAACCCACTGGGGCTTACCACGAGTAGGGGTAGGTTTGGGGCCGGCCTGCGCGCCCCGCCCCCACCCCAACCCGGCGGCTTGGGGCCTTGCCCGCCCCGACCCGCCCTAACCCGCCTCGAGTGATACTCTACTAGTTATGCAGGGTAAAACTTGATATTCCGAAACTTACAGAGTAGTTTATCTTTTCTTTTTCTTTTATATAATCCAAGCTTCTGTACTATTAAAAAAAAAAAAGAAAGTATTAAAACTTAATTACACATATTGTTGTTTATCACGTCTAGGCTCAAAACCCAGCCGCATTGGCGAGGCCTTGAATCAGCCACAGCAGGACTAGCGTCAGATGGGTATATCCCACCTTACGCTCCTCAGCACAAATAGTTCGGCAATGAGGGGCAGGGCTAAAGTAAACAGCATCACATATCCCAACAAAAGGGTCAATCACAAGATCCACGACATATCAGGCGAATATTTTTTCACCAAACCTCCCGCACACCTCCTAAACAGCTGATGTGTCCTCTCTGATTTTCAGCACCAAACTCAAACTGGATACCGGTTCACGAAAAAGAAATCTCGTTTCTCTAGCCTCTATAATAATACCTCCACGAAACTAAATTAATGATGCGGTATCTCTGTCACGGCCCACACGTTTGGGAACATTCAATCGAGATAACCGCTACGGCCGGAGTAAAAAGACTCATATTCAAGGAAGGTATCCTCGAAACGTCCTCGCTTTAGATGTTCAGGATTTACAGTGGTGTCACAGCATCTTTTATGCAATTAGAAACTAAATTGCGTCAGCATGGCTTGTTGCCACTTTTGGTTATCCTGATATGAAAATAACAAACACGAAATTGAGATACATTGAGCATATCTGGAGGTGATTGTAGAAGGATTGCTTGTATGTAATGGATAAAGTATTGAGTTAAGCCTTTTTTAATACGAATTGATGGTGATGAAGCTATTGCAAATCGGGTTCTACTTTACTGGACGACGTCGCATGGATGCGGATCTACGGAGTATGCTAACCCGCTTGCCGATCAATCTCAGGCACGCAATTTGTTCCTACCCTTACTACGATAAGGGCACGCTTAACCCCGCAACAATAATAAAAAAAGAAGAGAGAAGAGAGAAAGAAAGAGGAACATCATAATTTCTAACCTGTGACGCCACACAAGTGGAAGGTACTGATGTCTCATATGGGTAGTTTAAACGATGCAAAGTTCGATCTAAACTCAACTACAGTATTCTCGCATCTTCAGCGCATCAGAAGGCTGCAGAGTTCCATTATGCCAAGCTTAGGCTTACTCCGTAAGTGCGGCATCTACATACATCATTGATTACAGGGTATAGAACGTCTTTTTATTGGCACCAGAGGCGGTATGAAAAAAAGTTTGGAAATAGGTCAGCTCAGCCAATGAGAGTCCACTAAAGTCGCGACATCACAGACGCTTCTTTTTCATTAATCTTTTCCATCACCTCAACCTCCCTCCGCGATAGGTCGGCAGTCAATCGACTATTCCAGCCCGCTTTAGTAAATTCCTTTAGTGTCATGTACTGCGATGTCTCGAAGCCGACTTGTTGGTAATATTCGTGGAGGGCATCGTTCCTTTCAATCATGGTGATCTGAATCCGCGTACGGTATCGGGATATCTTGAACTGTTGCTGTCTGTGCAGTCTCACTTCCCATGCTCTGACTTCTTGCAAAGCAAAGTAGAAAAGCTTTTTCAAGAGCGATTGGCCACGATGATTGGAGAAGATAAAACTTCCTCCTACATACCATCTTGACTCCAGACAGCCATCTGTTGGCTCATTATATTGGGGCCCATAGAGACATGTAAGGCCAGCCCACTCATTATCCCACAGGTGGACAGGGCTCTCATCACCGAGAATAACACAGAGGATAACACGAAAGGCCGGCCGGCAGAGGGTTGAAATCCATTCTTCTTGGGAGATGGCGGCCTCTAGCTCATAAGATGATGAGTACGTTTCAGGAGCCACCTTGAGTGCATTCATTCGGAACTCGATGAATTTAGGAGCCCACTGGGTGACACTTTCGCGGTCATGAGGAAGAAATTCGTAGTGGTACGTTCGCGACGGCATCCTGTTGAAATCGTGTGTGAGCACTGATAGTTCAACCAGGGGAACCACTTACATAAAAATAGTTGCAGAGCAGTCTGTGTTTCAGATCTGACAGGAATGGTGAAATTATCTTTCACAGCAGCTTCTATCGAGGGTTTGAATATTTTGTTAATACAAGCCCTCGACTAGCCAGATAGCGGTATTTATATCCAGCAAGGGGTGTCCGGCAAGGGGTATACAAGCTGCACGGTAAGACTATCAACAGAAATCATAGGATGTGAGCCACTGGATCAAGTCAATCCATATCTACAGAGTAGAGGTGAATGGACCGATCAAACCTAAAACTCGACTCGAATGCCACGCTAGCGAGCTTGGGTCTGTTCTTGATCCTGACAGATTTTGCCCGTGCTCAATATCGCCGTGGATTATCTTGGTCGTGTATTATCTTGGCCGTATCGCTAATCGACAAGCTTTTCCGCCAAGCCTGGTGAGTTACCGTGGACGAGATAGGCTTAGAAGTATACTAAAACGATATAGGTAAATGCTAGTCACCCATTCCCGTCCAAGTGATGATGCGAGAACCCAGTCGCCACATACACTGTGGACCTTTTTTTTTCTGTCCAGGTCTCATAACAAGTACAGTCTTCCATTATCAGCTCTTTACACGCTAGTTATGGGTGATCATTCGGCTCGTAGACACTAGTTTATGGATGATCATTCGGCTCGTTAATACAACCCAATCTCATATTCTTCAGCTGTGTATTGATTGTATTGATGAGATCTGCAGGCAAATCAGATCAGAGTGAGGGTGGTCCAGGTTTCGATAGTTAGTTACCCAGAACGTGGTCCAGAGGTCGATCATTGATATGCACCTTCCTTCGTATTCAACCTTGATTAGGGCGCCTAACTGGACTTGGTTCATCATTTGGAATGGATTCGCAAGACACGTAAACCAATAATTCGTAGAGGAAGATAGAGATTCACACTGGACGATACTCCATTTGAATCAAAAAGCCATTTGTCCGTCTTTTCCTTCCATTGTCAAGTCTATTATCGCCTTCCTTTCACCTCATCATTCACGATCCTCAATCATGAAGAATAACCACTTTCTCTTGGCCGAAGACCGTGATGAAAAACTAAAAGCACCAAACACTGATTTGATTACACTTCTTGATCAGGTGGCCGACAGATTTCCTGATCGTGATGCCATCGTATCTCTCCATCAGACGGGCACCCTGAATGGGATTAAAAGCATCACCGGCCAAGGGTCACAGCCCTTGCATTTGACCTTTTCTCAGTTGCGGCAGACGAGCATTCAGCTGGCCGCCCGCCTATCTTCCAAAGGTGTGGGCCATGGAAGTCGGCTCGCTGCCCTTGTATTTAATCAAGCCGAGTGGGCAATTCTCTTCTGGGCGTCGGCCCGCCTGGGCTGTCACTTTGCGCCATTGGATCCCCGGGTGCTCGATCGTGACGGACGTGATGTTTTGTATCTTCTGGAACAGCTGGAACCAGCAGCAATATTTGTATCGACCAAGGCCATGTCGAACCGAATTGACCAAATCATGGTCGATCAAGCCTACGGGCCGTCTATTCAGTGCATTTTGTCTGGCGATGATGAAGAGGCGGCCCCGGCTGGGTGGACGACGCTATCCAAGCTCCTGTCAGAGCCCTCGAATGGCCTCCCTGTTAGGAATGAGCCCCGGAGGGCAGACGATACAGTGCTGGTGTTGTTGACGAGTGGCACCACCGCACTTCCCAAAGGTTGTCTGCATACATCTATCTCCATCGGTGCTCAAGGCCTGGGAATGAGAGACAATTTGGATCTAGCACCTGGCGCTCGTCTTTGCCAGCATTTGCCCACTTTTCATGTCTTTAATATTGTTCTGACTCTTGCATTCTGGTTGGCTGGTGCTACTGTCATCTTTCCCAGCTCTTCCTTCAACCCACAAAGCAGTTGGCAGCCGATTAAATCCTACCGAGGGATTTTTGTTCCCTGTGTTCCGGCCATGGTGCAAGCTTTGTCGAGCTGCGCACCTCAAGGCAGCTCCAGCCTCTCATTCAAAATCATTCTAGGCGGCGCCCCGGTGACATTGGACGTTGTGAAGCGCAGTATAAATATAGGAGCAACGACAGTTATGCCAGGATATGGCCTGACTGAAGGTGTATGCTTTATCAATACTTCAATCGACACAGCGTCCTTGGACCTGATGAAACATGATATCTCGGTTGGAAAGATCATTTCCGGTGGGGTCGTGCGTATTTGTGCTTTGGGAAGTCGCGCCCCTATCCAGAGAGGGGAGGTCGGCGAGGTGCACATTGGTGGTCTTCCGGTATTCGGTGGATACATTGGCGGTGGCAGTGGCTCTTTCTATCAAGAGAACGGGGTGAATTGGCTTGCTACTGGGGATCAAGGATATATGGATGGGGATGGCTATCTTTATCTTCTTGGCAGGTACAAAGATCTCATCATCCGCGGTGGCGAGAACATATCCCCATTGAGAATCGAACAGTGCTTGGGCGGAGTCAGTGGGATAACAGTGAGTCAGCCCTAGTTTGGATAGAAAGTGATCTTGATGCACTGGTACTGACTGTATGTGATAGGCTGTCTCTGTTCTTGGGATTCCAGATGCTATGGCTGGTGAAGTGCCGGTTGCTGTGGTCCGACAGGACTCAACCCAGGCGCTGATCAAGAAAACCCTTCAGACGAAGGTCCTGAATGAACTTGGTCCCTCCTTTGCTCCATCAAGGATTATTGATCTGCATGATGACCTTGGAAAAGATCACTATCCGACTACTACTTCGGGCAAAATCCAGAAAACAGTGCTTCGAGAATGGGTCATTGAGCATCTGAACCAGGTCGAAAGCTCAGGCTCCTCAACTGATCTTAAGTCAGAGGTAACGACGTGCTGGTCTACATTGACGGGTCTGGCGCCCGAAGACATCGATCCCGATATGCCTATACGGCAATTCACCGACAGCATGACGCAAATTCAGTTCTGCTACCTGGTGAACCAAAGGCTCCACTTGGTGTTGGCACCGAATGATCTTGTCGAGCTGGACACAATTGGAAAACAGGCCGAATTCCTCAAAAAAAGAAAGGAGCACCCGTCCGTGGACTTTACCAGTCGAGACAACACTCATGTCCTTCCGATGCAGCTCGACATCGAGCGGACAAAACGAGTGGCTTCTTCCAAGTTGGATTTACTAGGACTGGGGTGGGATGATGTTGAAGAAGCCATCCCAAT
Source organism: Aspergillus sp. MA 6038 (assembly GCA_003004525.2). Classification (NCBI taxonomy): domain Eukaryota; kingdom Fungi; phylum Ascomycota; class Eurotiomycetes; order Eurotiales; family Aspergillaceae; genus Aspergillus; species Aspergillus sp. MA 6038. The sequence goes on along the minus strand of PQME02000067.1, from coordinate 72,579 downwards.
GACTGACTTGATGAAACAGGTACGCTACGGACTAAGGCCCACTGCGTCGAACGTCCGAATGTCGTGGATTGCAGAATCATCAATCACCGTCACAGAGCTTCAGGTGGCCCTGCACACTTGGCTGGCTCGCCACCCACTACTGCGCTCCACTCCCGTGACTTACGACGACGACCTCGATTTGTACTTGGTTATAAAACCTAGTGCAGAGTGGGCGAAACTCCAAGTAGTTCATGGCGACACGGTTGAAGACCTCGACGGCGTTGCAACATACAAGCTGAACGATCCCGAATACGACCATGTCAAAGAAAATGGCCCCTTGTTCAGGGCTACGATTCTCAATGTTAGGAATCCGTCAGTTGTTGGATTAGTGATGCACCTGCACCACTTGATGTTCGATGCTCACACCTTGTTTCGCTGGTTTGAAGACTTGCAGGATCTTCTGAACCGCAAAACTCAGCTTCTTCATTTCCACCCATATCGCGATTATGCCGCAGACTACCACAGGTTCCGAGTTGGAACAGCAGCTCAGAAAGCGACCGACTTCCATGCCGACAGGATTCGAGGAATCTCATCCACTACAGACGCTCTATGGCCTCCGCAGCTTGTCCCACATTGGTTCAAGGGCGACGACCAGGGCTGGGTCCATAGTGACAACACCCCAGGTCGTACCAGCGAGCGACCTCTTCTCGATGGAACCAAGAGCCGTGGAACCAAAGGTATCTCCCGCGCGGTGCTTGTACCCAGGATCTTGGAATTACGGCAGAGACTTGCAATCGCACCTCCAATCATTGCCAAGTGTGCCTGCGCATTACTGAATGTGCGCAAGACCGGAGCCAAGGAGGCGGTGTTTGGGACTATTGAATCAGGCAGAACATGGCCATCTGCGGATGGCAGTCGTTTCGGGGCCAAGGGCATAGACGTATTGGAACTTGACGGGCCTACCATGATCCACTGTCTTACCCGCACGACAATTCTGCCCGAGGAAACAACACTTCAACTTCTCACAAGGATGACAAAAGATCAAGATGACCTTGTGTCTCACGCCTACGTTCCCCTTGATGATGTATTTCGAAAACTGGATGCTTCAGATGCGACCGCCTTCCTAGACGTTGTCCGTCGACAAAGCTTCAACTGGATAATGCAAGGATACCAGCAGCAGACTGCACATCGAATTCAACGCATTGACGGCATTGGTCGACCCGACATTGGATTTTCCTGGTTACCAGGTCTTTCGAATGGTAATTTGCTGAGGCTGAATGTGACCTACGACGATGCCCAGTTCAGAGCAAACACGATATACAATATTATGACGGAGTACCTGTGTGCCGTTGCCTGGCTTTCTGAGCCGGACAACATGGACAAGCCTGTAGGACAGTGCGAGTTCAAGGGCTATGATATTGTGGATCTTGATGTCGAAGGTCCAGCTCTCTATCGTCGGTGATCGAATGTCGACAGGGTAAATGGGTGGTCCAGTATGATAATTAGTTACAACTAATTCTTTAATCAGTCAATATGGCTATTCCATTACTGATCCACTATATTATTGGCTTCTGAATTTATATATATTGACAATAATCCTTTCCACTCTTCTCGCTTTGTTGCAGTGAACTGCCTCAGTGATACGGCTCCTTCATGAATATCCCCATATTCTAGCATTGCGGCTTCTCCGGTTGGTTCTTCCGCTCAGTGTCTCGATTGATATAATCCAATGCTCGCTTCGTTCCCACTATCTGCTTGACATGCTTGTACCAAGCACACAAGTGATCTGAATTGAGACCTTCACGGGCGTATTAGTCAGACCTGTCATATTCGATCCGTTGGATCAGCCTCTTCATCCCGTTTGAGAGCTATGCAAGCTTAGACTCATGAACGGTCCCCAGTCCTTGCCGATGTAAAGCAATATAGGAGCATTGCAGCATTTATTTGCATACTTCGCATATGTGGTTGATCGGGGGCTGGCCTTGATATTTTTTGACGTCTCCGCACCAGAGCTGCTCCATGAGCATGGTACGATCGTTTGGTGATAATCCATCCTTGCCCACCTCAGCTATTGACAGCTTTAGCTTTCTTTCAGCCCTTGAGTGATCCACTGTGGATATAGTATACGTAGTACAGCCGAGACGCTAGTAAATAGGGTGGTATGGCCGTGGGGCAATTCCCGACTACAATACCACAGAATGTGGGACATGGAAGTGGTATTCGTTACATGAAATATACCGCCATCACCGATAAATCTGACCGCTTAGTTCTGACCTATACAATCGTCCCGTAACATAACTGGCTACCAAGTGGGCACGACTATGAATCCTACTTATATAAGGATAATTATGTGGCAGCAAAAGAGGCCTTCTTTACTAATGAGCCAGTTCTGGCGGTAGTGTTGATTCAGTTTGCCTAACATAGAAAGAAAATAACATAAAAATAGGGTTGCTTTTCCTTCATAGTCTATACCCTGTATATATACTCTTTCCGGCAAGCCACTGCGGCTGAGTGTGAGCTTGTGGGGGTTCTGAAGTGGATTCAGGGGTCTCGGGGAGCCTAAAGGCCTAATCCGGAAGGGCTAAAGAGCAGAGGATATAATCAAGTCCAATTCATGAAGGAGCACACCGCTATAGACTATCCGTATCTATCTAACGAGTGCTCTCTAGTCGTAGACGTGGCTACAGATCTCCGGCCTGTCATCGGACCGACTATTATCTTATCAGGTTCTGTCCTGTTGCATAAATACAGCTGTCACGCATGAACATGAATCTATCTTCTCTGTATACTTCGGTACATACTCCATTATACTGACGGACTGATTGTGCCAGGCAGATGAGTGAGTATTGAGTATTACTCTATTTATTCCAGAGTATTCAAAAAGTACACACTGAATTGCCTAACAAATGAATCTGCACATAGGAACAATCCAGCCCTAGCATGAGAAGTTATGACAAGTACTTGTCCAGGTCCATTAAGGTTAACATACCCACTGCGTGCTTCAGCTGAACCACCACAACCTACTCTGTATGTAATAGTCTCTGTCTCTGAGGATTCAGATCGGCTAGCAAATGACGCTAGTTCCCTGTTCTATGCCTGTATGATTGTCAGTTTCCACTGCCATTCTGTTTCTCCTTCTTTTCCTTTTGAAGGATAAGACGCCCTTGGGCACACTGCATACAAGTGAATAGAGGGCAAAAAGGACATTCTACTTCTGCCAAAATTAAAAAATGAAAAAACCCCCCCAAAAAAAAGGGAAAAGGAAAAAGGAAAAAAGAAAAAGGATAAAAATTACTTGACACTGATTATGCTACAAGACAAACTGTGACTCCATGGATAAACCCGTTCTATGTCAATAGGCATCTTATCCTGAGGGAGTCGGGTGTCGAGCTAGGCATCAATTATGAAACAGTGTTGGAGCAAGGGCCATCGTAAGTTCGTTTGTTTCCCACAGAAGTGTCGGAAGCTAATTGGAATGAAAGGGAATTTGCACTTAGCGTTCATCTTGAAATCGAAGAAATCAAGGCCAGGGTGGACATGAAGATCAGCGAAACGGATGGCGAGATGCTAAACGTGTCGATAAAGAAGCTAAATGTTGCCCAGCTAATACGCTTCACCGGCTATCTTGCGGAGGTCGAATCACTGAAAAAGATCGGGAATGCCGAGGACTTCTTCCTGATCGAGGAAGGAAGCCTGTATATCTCGTCGGGCGTCATGATTGGAAGTAATCCCTATCCACGGAGAATCACTGCCAGTGCCACGGTGATCATCTTTGACAAGACTGGCAGATTTGATGCAGAGGTTAACGACTCAGGATTCACCAGCAACAGCTCGATTGACAACTTCAGGATGGGAGCGCTGGAGGTCTCTGCAGCCAGTGACGAGACATCACTGACATTTCTTTTAGTTACCAAATGTGGACTATGCTAAGATGAAGCTCGAAAACACAGAAGAGGTTTACTATTCACTTGTGAATACAGAGATCTGTGCGCGGAATTCGCACGTACACCTACCTACAAGGAGATGATGACCCTTATTGATGATACAGTGACAGCGCTTAAGAAAGCGTCTGGAGCTCTAAACGCGTTGGAAGAACAAGGTGTGGTTGACCTGTACAAGGCCATTGGAGACAAAGACAACACCAAGGAGAAGTTCCCACCTTCTGCCAGACCAAAGGAGCTAGCACAATGAATCAGGTTAGTAAGATGGTGCATTTGGCCAGCATGGTGCTCGCTATATAGTTTCAGCAATCAGATCCATGCTCAGTTGATCCCTTGTATTGCTTCACTCAACCAGTTGATAGTTATAAGCCCAGCCTGCTAAGGTGACCCGCTGTGTTCCAGTTGACGTACTCTAGTAGGCCTGGGAGCCCTTTTGATAGGGCCAACTGTGGCGCTAAGGCTTCGCTTTGACTCACGAGGCCAAGATACAAGGGTTTGATTATAGTGAACTGTTGTTGATGAGGCTATAACACATAAGCAAAAAAGAAAAAGAAAAAACACAGCTCGACTTACACTTTAAACTACATTGTAATGATTTCTTATCATGCCAGTGGATGTCTGTGTTCCCCATGATTGCATGATCTGTTCCTGCTGAGGGCTACTAGCTGTGAGAGCATTTCATATCACCGACCACTGCAAGGATGCTTGAACAGATGGTAGATGTCGGCTCCTGGTTTGTCCGTGCCATGACGTGTCCCTCGATTGCTCATTCTCCCCCCCTGCCCTCTTCCCCGCTGCCCTCTTCCCCGCTTCTCGTCTCTCTTAAGATATAGGCATCCATGTTGTAGTTCTCTTCTCTTCACACTGTCAGTAACTTACATTAACAGAACGATAAAACAACCCCTGTAGCCGCAGATACGACCTATCGATATCAAAGAGCCTCTGTGAGTCTAACTCGACTCGTTTGTCGTCAATAGGGTACTGACATGATCGAAGCACGAATGCAGCAAGACTCGAAGCGATATGGATAGTGACGATGTACGGTCATTGACTTCCTCCGATGGGAATGGGCAGATTACTCCAACACATACTGATACATCATCTCCATCCTTCGAAAGACCACCAACCTATTCGAGCCTTTCATGTCCCTTCAAAGGTGGAAGGTTCGTAATTCTTGAGCGTGAATCAGGACGGGTCATCACACTCAGGAAGGGTAAATTGGTTTTGTGCCTTGAAGGAAACGAGCATGACATAGACAGCTACCGTTATGGCCCCAGTCATTGGGACTGTGTTGAGAACGAGCACTTGTGGTTCGGCTTTGAAAACGTCGCTTCGGGCAAGTTTATAGGCCACAATGATAAGAAGCAGCATGAGTGGCGATTTATTGCGGAAGCAAGTGCCCATGAAGAGTGGGAGTGGTTTTGTACACGGGCACATCCAAATGGGGGCCATATTCTTTTGGTTAAACACAACAACGGGCTCCTGCCAATGAAAGCAGGGGGGGCAGGGAACAGAGAATTGGTAGTCGATGATAAAGAAAAAAAGGGGACAAGATGGGATTTTATTAGGATTGGTTCTGGAATCTAAATCAGTGATAGGTTTCGCAAGCTTTGCTAAGCTGTCGGTTGGATATAATTTATAGGACATCTTGCAGTACAGCAGTATCAGAGTCGCAATTATGTGTATTAAGCGCGTGGCCATCGCCAAGTATGCCAGGTCCGAGAAAAAAGATTTTATCCTAGATGTACTCGGAGCCATGATTTATGGCCTCAAGCCGTGACTATGAGGCCACAAAAGCCGCATTCGGAAGGACTAGAGAACAGGGGTGTTCTACGAGTACGTCCGCTGCCTAGCGAGTGCGTGCTTAGTGCTATGGCTCCAACATGTCAACTTCATTCTCCGGGCCGACTATTATCCGACTTGCTCTTATCAATCAGATAACTAATTAGTCACGTGCCCCCTGAGCTATCCCGTCCCTTAATTTTTTCGGAAAACCAGCCATATCCGTGTCCATAACCGTCGCCTGGAACTCCTCACGCCAACCTCCTCAATAAGATGGCACAGGAAACAATCGGTTCCGTGGGTTAGTCGTGTTTCGCCCTGATGACCCATTACCATGGCTAATATGCATAGCCCCTGATTTGACTCTGCCGGACCGACTTGTAGTCACCGATCTCCTTAATGATGCCAAGCTCCAAGGCATGTGTGTTTTCTGCCTGAATTATCAGTGCAGTAAATGGCTAACACACCCAAGATGCAGATGCAGTGCCTGGGAGAACCCAGCTCACTACTCAGGAGGTGATTCAGAAGTTGGGGGATCTTAATAATGCTTCACATCCTAGTTTTGATCCCACCGTATTCCAATCCTGGGACACGCCTGTGCTTCGAGCAAAACTGCCATCTGTCGTGCAAGAATATGTGCTCCAACCATACATTAGCTGGGCTCAAAACGTGGTGCGCTTTAAGACTGACGTTGTCATGTTGACACATCTCATCTTGTACTTCACGACACTAGTACCGAGTGCCTGCCTGTTGTTCTACCGCTTTTCTTGGATCCATGGATTCTTGCACTGGATCCTTCAGCTCTGGTATTGTGGCGCTTTCACCTTGATGAAGCATCAACACATCCACATGAATGGGGTCTTGTCACCGAGATATTACCTATTTGACACACTTTTCCCGTATTTACTGGATCCTCTTCTCGGGCACACATGGAATTCTTACTATTACCACCACATCAAACACCATCATGTCGAGGGCAACGGTCCCGACGATCTGAGCACCACTATGTGGTATGATCGTGATAGTGTCTTTGACTTCGCTTGCTATGTCGGTCGGTTTTTTTTTCTGATATGGCTCGACCTCCCAAGGTACTTTGCAAGAAAAGGCCAGACCAAGTATGCCACCAGGGCTGCCTTCTGGGAACTGAGCAACTACGCTATGATTTATCTGCTCTACAACTATGTCAATTCTCGTGCGACGCTCTTCACGTTAATCTTGCCGCTGACAGTTATGCGCATCGGTCTCATGGTGGGCAACTGGGGCCAGCATGCCTTCATCGACCCCAGCGATCCTTATTCAGATTTTCTCTCCAGCATTACTCTGATAGATGTTCCAGTGAGTCGCCCGTACCAATCTGACCAGAACACTTTTACTGATTCTATATTAGAGCAATCGCTTCTCTTTCAACGATGGTTACCATACGTCGCATCATCTGAATCCCATTCGGCACTGGAGAGATCACCCGATGGCCTTGGCCAAGCAGAAGGAACGATATGCAAAAGAAGGGGCCTTGGTGTTTCATAACATTGACTTCATTTTCATCACCATTAAGTTGATGCAGAAGGATTACATACATCTTGCCAAATGTTTGGTTCCAATGGGTAGTCAAGTCAATATGACCCTTGAGGAAAAAGCACAGATGCTGCGGAATCGAACACGGGTGTTCAAGCAGCCTGATACAAAAGAGGAATAAATCTATTCCGTGTACCCTTTGAGCAATACCCGGATTCGGAGGACAATGGCATGTCAGACGAATCACCTATAGAGCATGCTCCCCAGACGGCTGGCGATAGGGTTCGCTGGTTAATTAGGCAATATGGTTCTGCTGGATTCTTTTTGTATATAGTATATGGCTCAGCTACTGCCTATCCCTAAATAGTATGTATTACTCGGAGAGCGGCCCTAATCGCCACCACTTGGGCCTACATAGTGATACCTATTTATCGAAAAACCCCAAATTCCTTCCCTTCATAAAGCTTTCTGTTTTTTGATCCTATATTAAAGCTATACTTCTGCTGTCAGATCGTATTCGTACTCGCTTGGCGCACCGCGGAGACGTCACGTGATACATCAAGGGGTGTGGATTTGACATCTTCACCGTCAATTCAACGGCACGGAAGAAAAAAGAAGGATATAAAAGACCGACAGAGTGCGTGAAGAAAAGAAATGGGAAGAAACGAAAGTGCCCTGACCGCTGTGTAGGGTATCGTACAATATCTACAAGTGCAATATCTGGCGTGGCTGAGGCTCTGTGCGTCTGCCGGCTTCGTCGTCCTTCCGTCCTCCTTCGTCTTCCTCCTTGGTGCATCCTTCTTCCCGTCTCCTCCTCCATCTCTCCTCTCTCTCTGCCGTCAACTTTCTATATTATTCTTATTTTTCTTCTTCTTTGTCTTCCCCCGTTCTCGTTGTCGTCATCAGCCCGTCAGCCTAGTTCGCTTCTATCGATCCCGATCCTCCCTCGCTTCCTTATTCCGTCTATTTCGCTGCCTGCTTCTTCCAGCCTCGTCTGCCTCGATATATCTGATGTGTGACGCCTGCTCCTCCCCATTATCCCGACCGCGAAATATTCTTTCTCCTCGTCCTGCTCTCACTGCGCTGTAGTCGTCCACAATGCGGTGGCGGCTGTCTGGCGCCTGTTCGTCTCTTCCCGCCAGCGTTGCCCTTCTCCTTCTCCCGGTCCTTGTCGCTCCGCAGCAGCTGCAAGACCAGCCCCTTCATTCATCTTCAACCACTCCTCAGAATGACCAACCGTCCGGCCTCTCCGTCCCCTTCCTCCCTACCGGACCCTCCAATGCCAATAATGCGATCAACGTGAAAAAGTCCAACGATGCGAGCGCCCTTGCAACCCTGGCTCTGGCCGGCTCTGGCCGCGCCGTTCGAGCCCCTCCTGCCCAGGTCAGCAGCAGCCCGTCTGCAGGCTTGGCACCGCAGCTGCATGCGCGGTCCCTGCAGGATTGGGAGGTTGAGGATTTTGTTCTGCTGGCGACCGTCGATGGTACCATTCACGCACGTGACCGCCACTCCGGCACCGCCCGTTGGGCCCTCGAGGTGCCCAGCAGTCCTGTCGTCGAGAGTATTTACCACCGGGCCAATCGGACCAGTTTCGACAGTACCCAACCAGAAGACGACTTTATCTGGATCGTCGAGCCCAGTCAGCACGGGAGTATCTACATCTACAGCCCCGGTCCCGACGCTGGCTTGCAGAGACTGGGATTGACGGTCAAGGAGCTGGTCGACGAGACTCCGTATTCCGGAACCGACCCGGCAGTCACGTATACGGCACGCAAGGAAACCACCCTGTACACCATCGATGCCCGGACCGGCAGTGTCCTCCGCGTGTTTAGCTCCCGAGGCCCGATGCCTACCGGTAACGAGTGTCGCAAGGTCCATGATGATTTCGACGGGGTGACGGATGCCTGCGAGTCGACGAGTGGTACGTTGGTGCTGGGTCGTGTCGAATATGCCGTGGCTATCCAAAATACAGAGACGGGCGATCCCATTTGCACTCTCAAGTACTCCGAATGGACCCCCAATAATCGCGATATTGACCTCCAGAGCCAATACTTCCGTACCATGGACCAAAGCCACATCTACAGTATGCATGATGGCGTCGTATTGGGGTTCGATCATTCACGCATGGAACGTCCACGGTACTCCCAACGCTTTTCGTCTCCCGTTGTTCGGGTTTTCGATGTCGTACGTTCGGCCAATCTCGAGTCTCCCGATTCTCCCACGCCTCTCGTGCTCCTTTCACAACCGCTACAGCCGCCCGATCCTGATTATGGCTCTTTGGATGACGGCCGAGATGCAAGAGTGTTCATAGATTGCACCGAGGCCGGCGGTTGGTATGCCATGTCTGAGGAGACCTATCCGCTGGTCACCGGACGGGCCAAAATGGCCCAGTGCTACGAGAAGGATTTCTTCCGGTATGGACAGCCATTGATGAGTCTGGGACCGCATCAACAGCGAGATGCTCTCGCGGGCGTGCATTCCTTGAACGTTCCACGTATCCTCCACCGTGAAATCCCAAGCATTAGTGGTGGGTCAGGCTCTCACGATTTGGCGTCGTCTCACGATCTCCCTCATGATTTGATCCGGGATCCATCTGAATTGGCTTTGCCTCCTGCCCTACGACACAGCACCATAATCCGGAAGGGGTGGGACAACGCCTTGGACATCTTCGTCACCCTGCTGTTGCTCTTCTTTGGCACCGTGATCTACTTTAATTCGCATAACATCCAGGAGCTGGCCAAGCAGAAGCTCGATCTGAAAAACATCATTGCCTCCTCAGGACAACCTCCTTTGTCTACTCCCCCATCGACGCCCCTCGTTAATAGTACGGCGAGCGTGAATCAAGAACCGAGCACTGTTCGGCCGGTTCCCGATGTGACCGTCAACGTCGATGTTTCCGAGGAGCAGCAAAAGAAGCAAACACGAGATTTGACTCCCAGGCCCCCACGGGATCGCAGTGTCTCCACTTCGGGAGCTACTTTAGGTCCGGAGACGCCCCTGGCCGCTCCTGACACAACCCCTCGTGTCCGTATTCGGGAGCCCTCCCGTGGCCCCGATGATGACGATGATGTGGAAGATCTGAATCTCCAGAATGGAGAAAAGCCCAAGAAGAAATCTCGTCGGGGTAAGCGCGGCGGTAAATCCCACAAGCGGGGCAAGAAACCCGGTGAAGGCGATAGTAAAGACCAGACAGATCCGGTTCTGAGCAACATTCAAAACCTCCAACCAGCCCCCCGTCTAGAACCCGATATTCAGTTGGCCCGATCTGTGTCCAACGAAATTGTCGAAATGGATGGTGTTATTCAGATCGGCCGACTGAAGGTGTTCACGGATGTGGTGCTCGGTCATGGTAGCCATGGCACGGTGGTGTACCGTGGCTCCTTTGACGGACGTGATGTGGCTGTCAAGCGCATGCTAATGGAATTTTATGATATTGCATCGCACGAGGTGGGCCTGTTGCAGGAGAGCGACGACCATGGCAATGTGATTCGCTATTATTGTCGAGAACAGGCCACGGGCTTCCTATACATTGCCCTGGAGTTGTGCCCGGCTTCGCTGCAGGGTATTGTCGAGCGTCCCCGGGATTACCCCGAGCTCATACAAAGCGGATTGGACAAACCAGACATTCTGCGCCAGATCATTGGTGGCGTTCGATACCTCCATTCACTGAAGATTGTGCATCGCGATTTGAAACCGCAAAACATCCTCGTGGCTATGCCCCGCGGCCGCACAGGGTCTCGGTCCCTGCGATTGCTCATTTCGGACTTTGGCCTGTGCAAGAAGCTAGATGACAATCAAAGCTCGTTCCGTGCCACCACCGCCCACGCTGCGGGAACGTCTGGCTGGCGTGCTCCCGAGCTGTTGATCGACGATGATAAGAGTCCTGTCACCCAGAATCCCGATTCGCAGCACACGGAGTCTTCGGAGCCGGCAGTAGTCGATCCTCAAACCAACCGACGGGCAACTCGTGCTATTGATATCTTTTCTCTGGGATGTGTATTCTACTATGTCCTTACGAATGGTAGCCATCCGTTTGATAGGAATAGCAAGTTCATGCGGGAGGCGAATATCGTCAAGGGGAACTACGATCTCGATGAATTACAGGTCCTGGGAGATTATGCCTTCGAGGCGGATGATCTGATCCGATCGATGTTGTCATTGGATCCTCGACAACGGTGAGTTATGTTCTTGATGATATATTACTGAACGAACATTGAAATGCTGATGTGGTGCATAACGCAGACCTGATGCGAGTGCGGTGCTGATGCATCCCTTCTTCTGGCCACCATCGGATCGTTTAAGCTTCCTGTGCGATGTGTCGGACCACTTTGAATTTGAGCCACGAGAGCCTCCATCTGACGCCCTGTTGTTCTTGGAATCCGTTGCACCACGGGTTATCGGACCGGATATGGACTTCTTACGCCTGCTGCCGCGGGACTTCAAGGACAGTCTGGGCAAGCAACGCAAATACTCGGGATCCAAGATGCTCGATCTCCTGCGGGCTCTGCGCAACAAGCGCAATCACTACAACGACATGCCGGAGCACCTCAAGGCGCAGATCGGCGGGCTACCGGAGGGCTATCTGAACTTTTGGACGGTGCGGTTCCCGAGTCTGTTGATGAGCTGTCACTGGGTGATTGCGGAACTGGGCTTGATACGGATTGACCGGTTCAAGCGGTACTTCAACCCGGTGGATTGATTGACTGATTCATGATGTTATGATGTGTTTCGGACATGGAACATGTAAGAAAAGTGCTGAAATGTGCGATTGAGCGATATTTTGTATGTGTATGAATATAAAAGCCTGTTCATTGAAATTTGATGCCTATGGAACCTGTCGCTTGCGTTCACTCTGACCATGTGCAACCGTAGGAGCCTGACAGCCACCAGCCACTGGAATGCGAGACTCATAAGTTGATTTCAATTCATTTCTGTTGGCGTAGATTACCGCCCTTTGTACTAGGCTGCAGCACTTGCCTAGTCTCTCCAACTAATAATCAACTAATTGGAAGCTGACTTATCCCACAAGACTTCATCCTCTCAATGTGATATTCTTCAGAGCTAGACAGATTACTAGATAGATTGCCAGGCATCTTTTGACTTTCATATAAGTCCTGCACTATCAGCCTCTGCCTAAGCTGTGTTAGATATATTATTGTATACAACTCCATGAAGTTGAAGTTATAAGTCTATGTTAGGGACAACCTAGGGCTTGTTCCTACCGGTAGGCCAAAAGACCGCTATATCTGGCTTCTCGCAAGCCAGCCATCCCTAGGCACCTTATATAGTAGCGCACTGTTAGGCTCCCTAACAGTCTAGATAGTTTATAATAAGCCTCAGACAACACTGCTGTTACGAAGGTGCTCCGCACTACTCCGTGGGTGTGTAGGATCGGACGCGTGGTAGGAACAGAGGGGAGTCTTGTGGATAGTCCTTCGTGCAAAGGACCTATGCTTGTATTGCTAGACTGGACGCTGGTCTTCTAAGGATTTGACCATTGTTCTCTAATTATGCTCGTCGTGGATCATGTGACCCTGCTCATTCTATTCCTAATCGGGACTAGTTCTGTTTCTTTCCGTATACTCCGGCTCCGAGCCCTAACAGCAGATCTCAAATGTGATGAAATCAGACATCTATATGCTTTAAACACTTCATTCCCTCAGTGCTAGTCAGTGCTATAGCACCCTGATTGTCCATATTAAGAGCAATAGCAGGGAATGGTTATTGCTCCGGGTCCAGTTGCTCTGGGAAGAGTTGGACATCGTGGAGAACACACTAGAGCCAGCAGGCTTCCTTCGCTGCCTCTGAAGCAGCCTTATATTCAGCTTCATTGGAGGCTCATGACGATCCTGAATAGTAAGCCATTTGAGTGCTTCCTTTCTTTAATCTCCATGGGAGGCTGAGATGTATGTTGACAGTAATTTTGGCTATGGCAATGTCTCTGGTGAATTCTTCCCTTTATTACTAATCTCTCTTTTTTTAATCTCTCTTATGTCTGCTCACATACAATGTATTTCTGTTATTCTTTGTACTGTCTTTCCTTGTATTTAGAAACTTAGCTGCATCATGGCCCAGCTCATGCGTGTTAGGTCACGTGCCGGCTTGGTGCCCTCAACCTCGGCCACTAGATAGTATTTGGCCGTCTGACCGACCACTCAATTAATCAAGCATACATGCGTAGTCAAACTGCAGTCCTCTCGAATACTGTCCCAGCTGAGGTATTTTATCAGCTGCCGTGTCTACAGGATGAGCTGCGCAGTGCTCAGCTCCATCTGCTGTGGGGAAGACGGAACCATTGTGGGCCAAAATGTCTGTTCACTGTTCATGGTTGGTTTGTATTCAGCCCGAGGACAACCAGGACGCACGCGGCTCTTGAATTTCATTCAGCTCGAATAAAGCGATCTGCTCCCAACAATTTGTATACATTTCATGGCTTGTTGGGCATATGGGGTGCTCAAGTGTGACAAAATTATGTCGCGATGTTTCTCGCCGTATGATACGGGACATGTGGCACCAAAACTTCATGGCCACAGGCATATGAATCATCCAGACAATCCATGAAAATGCATTTCCGCTTAAGACAATGGGAATGAGAACCCACGCTAAAGTGAAGTTCATGCAGAGGGGGAAGCGCCGTGGCTACATTGACACGACAAGAGTATTTGAACCTCAGCTGCCCACATTACATGCTCACCCTCCTCTCGCTCATCCACTAGTGAGCCCCACCCCCCCGCCGTTAAGCACTGGCAAGGTACTTACAATTGATTTGAAATACACCAATAATAAATCCAGAATAGTGGGTCAAATCCCCAAAAATGATATTGTAATTTGTTCCACATAGCTCTACCGCAAGAGAAGTAATCTAAGCAGCAAGCTCCCATTCATCACCGTCAAACTCGACCTTTCTTATCACGGCATCCTCTTTGGTTCCAGAGGAAAGAAAAGAAGATTTGAAGTCATTGAAGAGGAATATGTCACTTCCGCCACCACCGGTGGTCAAGATTCCGTTATCATTGCGCACATTGCGCACATGGCCATTGTCCTTTTCAAGTACGGAAATGGTAATATGGTCAGATCGGACAATGACATGGTCCTTTTCAGGCCTGGATCGGCCGGTGACGCGGAACTTGGTGCGTTCGGTCTTGGAGGGGACAATAAAGCCGTCGTTGTCGTACCAGTAGATGCTTGGGTCGCTCTTGGAGCGGATGTAGGAACTAGTTGCGGCTTAGCCTTGACTTTTATCCAATGGTTTCCAAATGGTTGGGATATTTCTTACGCTTTACCCGACGTGTGGTCCGGTGCATGCTGGCCGGGCCATGAATACTCTCCACGGTAGACACCCTCTCTGTCATTATTCAGAGTAAATCGTAGTTGCTCCTTCAGATGCTGCTCCTTGGAGGTTTCAAGCTTCCTCCAGGGATAGTTTGCGTGGGGGTGAGTGTAGTAGTCCGGGGCAATTCTATGGATATCGTCGCCAGCATCCTTGGTCAACCGGTACCACTCGTCAACGGCCTCCACCGAGGCTGCCACGATGGTGTATCGGTAGACATGGGTAGCATTATGCTGATTCTATGGTTAGCAATGATTTCTAAGTTCAACGTAGCGGTATTGGGTACTCACCGGGAAGCTGGACGCGTAGAAGACCATTTTGAATTGTTTTTCTTCGATAAACGACAGAAAATGGTACTAATAGAACGTATGGATTTGTGGATGGTGGTTGAGATTCAAAGTGGCATATTCTCCTGAGTTATATCGTCTTCTCTGGGCTACGAGGCAGCATTTCTAATGACGAAATCTGCATACATCCTCCAGCAGGATGATAGACACTCAGCTCGGGTCAACCAAAACGCAATACGTAAAAGCCTGTAAGTTGAATTTAGCTGAAGCATATCTTCACCTCAGGCCTCGGCTGAAGGTGGTGACTACCTAACGATCGACTAGGAGATGCATGATTGGGGACGTGGAGACGTGAACACGTACCTGTAGTAGTGTTCAGCTAACGCGTGGCACTTGGACATCGGTAAAACCGAATTATACTGACGGATAACGATAGCCATTCATGCCGGTTGAGGATTCAGCTATTGCTTTTTTCCAACCCTTGGTCTCCGGGTACATTCCTGCGTGGTATCCTCCATGCAGGACTCGGGGGAATACCAAGAGAAGATCTACCAGTTGGCTGGCTGACACAAAACATCCCATGCCCTCATCTGCAGCTGGACGTCATACTCCAATGGTGCGGGGCCTTAGACACTTGCCGTCTCCTGGAAATTGAGTCTCGGCATTCGAGACTCAGGCGGTTACTCTCTTTGTTCGTGTCTTTGGCCGGGCAATGGGTCTGAATTGAGGGGCTCCGAACTATAGAAGAACTTAGGCATGATCCATATAGTCCGTGGACGTAGAGCCACCGCACTTGGAAGCATATACGAGTTCTGTACATCTCAAATCACAGAGTGAGAATTCAAGAATAAGGGTGTACTACTGCATTCTGATACCTAATAAGCACTGACATACATTTGTACTCCCTATATAGCAATGTGATATAGATTTCGCAATATCTGATAACCAGAGAATCCTACTGCGATCCAATAAGCGTAGCAACCCGCGAATCACCCTTCGACTGCTCTTCTTCGGGCGTGTACTGAGGCAGCTCATGGTGACTGAAGATAAGTGAACAACAGCCATTGCGGCGCTGGACACCCTGGCATCCCCTAGTCACAGACACTCATTGGAAGGCTCCATGCCACTAGCAGCCTTGCGCCGCTGAGCTGCGAAGTTCTTCCTGCAGTTCAGCTGGAACGACTTCTCGCCAAGCGTGACGGTTTGTCCGTCGACCTCGGGACATTGGACACTACTCTTGTCACCCATGACTTAACTGCGGATGTCTTGTACAGCGTTGCATGCACGCGACTCGCTGGCAATCAGGATCCAGCAGGAGTTCATGACACGGCTGCTGGGAGGGGACTCATGCTCGTAAGTCAATTGGGCGCCGTTCTCACGGACCTTGATTCCCTGGCAGTCGAGGTTTTGTTCAGCTGAAGATGTGGATTCTTGCGATCGACTAGTTGCATGTTATACAGATTATATGTACGGAGTACGGAGTATACAGAGGCTAACGCAGATAACGGAAAGAGATCACCGCTGAAAGCGGAGTAACAAAACTAATTATCCCGTCACCGATATAATAACGTTATGCTAAATGTGCTAGAGGATTTAGTTTGTGTTATGGAGTAAGCTCAGTGTCTGGCTGGCATAGGTGCTCTGCTCTCTCCAGCTGGACTGGCGTTGGGGGAAATTGCAACTATCTACGCAAGTGGCAGTGTGTACAGGTACTATTCCGACAGAAGCAGAAGTGCTAGAAGAGTAAACGTTCAGGTCAATTCATGTAGAATGGATACGGCTGTATTCAAATTGATAATATTCACATACAATTGTAGCTTGTGTTGAAGTGCTGGCTAGTACCTAACTATTCTGTGTCTCTGAGCATGGCAACCCAGGTGTCACCCTTGGTCTGGTCTTTTTCGGGTGTCTCAGCAGGAAGAACATGGTGCTTGAAAATGTGAGCGCAGTAGCTCGCACGCATGACACCCTGGCATCCCTTGGTGACATAACAGCTGACAAGACACTCGTTGAAAGTCTTGGCGCCAGGAGCGGTCTTGCGCATATTGGTGTTGAATCTCTTGCAGTTCAGCTGGTAGGACCTCTCGCCTAGTGTGGCTATCTGTCCGTCCACCTCGGGGCACCGAACGCTGTTTCCATCGCCCATGAACTGGCTGCGGATGTCGGAGACGTCGTTGTCGGCACGCGGCTCCTTGGGAACAAGACTCCAGTACTTCCGCTCAACGCGCTTGCTGGGAGGGAAGTCGTGTTTGAAGGACAGCTGCGCGAAATTCTCCCGGAGCTTGACTCCCTGGCAGCCGGGGGTGGTAGAGCAAATGCCCATCAAAAAGGAGGGATCTTTGGTGAGCCATTCTTTCCTGACTTCGACCCCATCATCTGGGTGCTTACCACAGAAGACTCTGTAGGTGACTCCCATGATGGTGTACTCGTGGCCCTCCATATCAGAGCATTTCTTGTTAAATTTGGCCAGAGGAGGAACTTCATAGGTTGGGTTTTGGTCCGAGGGCTTTGGCGACTGCTTGGGACTCGGTTGCGTCGTGGGGGATTCCGTTGCTGGGGGCTGCATCGAGGTCCCTGTTCCAAGGCGCTGTTGCAATTGCTTGTTCTCTTGCTGCAACTTGTCCAAGGCTCTCTTGGACTCGTCCGCTTTCTTCTTGTTCTCGGCTTCCTGCTTCTGCAGCTGCTTCAGCCTGGCCTCGAGATCGTCCCGTGCCTTGCGGTCCTGTGCACTCTTGGCAGCTTGATCTTTCTCCCATTGCTTCGCTGCGTTGTCTTTTTCGACCTCGCACTGAGCTCGGAGGCCCTTTTCCAGCGCAGATTTTTCTTTCTTGCATTGCTCTGCCGTATCCCCATCGTGGCCGCTTTGTTTGCATTGGTCCTCGACTTGCCGATCACATTGAGAGCGAAGGTCTTGCTCCTGCGTTTCCATCCGAGTTTTGCATTTCTCCTCTTGATCGTTTTCACACGACAACTTGGCATCCGCCACTTGGTCGTCGCACTCGATGGCCCCGGCCGGCGGGAGATCGGATTCGGCTACCTTCACAAACCTCAAAAAGGATTTTTGGTCATCGGGGATGAATTCCGGATCCGTAGCGGAGGTTGTCACGCAGGCCAAACTGCTTGAGTCCCAGGATCCAGCATGGCACGAGGCATCGGTTGCACATGCTTCGGCACACGCACGCGCGCTGTTGACCTGTCCAAGGTCCTTTTCATAGTCGCTCACGTACGAAGCACAGACGTAATGGAACACTTGGGAGGTATCACCGGCGTTGGTGAGCTTGCCGATGCCTTCTTGAACACCGGAACAGCAGGCATTGTAATTGCGCTCTCCGGTTACCGTAGCGCTAAAGCACTGATCGTTTCGGGCTCCGAGGGGGGCCTGGTTGGCGAGTATGCCCCTGCTCAGCAGCAGGAGGACCAGAGGTAGGGCTGTCATGGAGAGGGGTGCCTTTGCTGAGGCCTTTCAATATTGACAAAATGGCAATGTGCGTTGTTTTCTCGGTGCATTAATTATATGTCTTCGGGGGTTGTTCAGGACATTGTCCCTGATGGGACCTTGAGTGTCTCCTCAGCTGAGACGGGATGATTGATTTCATCATGCTTAATGGAGAGCTGAAAAGTGATTGTCAGAGTGAACCTTTCCTGTTCTCACAGCCCACTTCAGCCGTATTGTCATGAATGCATGAATGGAGAACACTTATTCCCGTTTTTCAGCTGGATCCATCCCGGTCTCCATCCAACGTGGCGAGCTGGACGGTGGAGCTTATCACATTGGTATAGAGTATAATAAAATGGACCATCAAGGTTCGCGGGGTTCGTTGCGGTTTTGTGAGGAGTTCTTATGAAAATGAGGATCAGCATAATGCAGATTGCAGATTGCAGATACTCCGCACTTTCCATAATGTCTGAACTAGTTTGCCTGCCAGATGTACACACGTACATGCATACATAGTAGTAAAAATAACTCCCTCCATTCATGGTCTTGCGTCTGACCACGCCAATGTCAAAAAATGGAGTGGTTCTGGTGGGGTTTGCCTGCTAAGCTGAGGGAGCGTGATGATTTCAGAGTTGAACTTGGTAGATCCACCAAGCCACTTGCTGGGAAAAGGACCTGGTTACTTTCAGCTTGTTTCTGATAGTGGGGCCTGCTTTCGGCATTGAGTGGGCTATAGATTTCAGGGTGAGGAGGGGAGTGTCATTTCTGGTACTCAGGTCGGAAAGGCTCTATTATTTAAGCAGTCTCATTTCCTCCCTTGCTAAGGGCTCCCACCAGCAGCCAGCCAGTCTCTGACTTGTCGTCTGTCGATTTCTCTTTTTGTTCTTCAGAATGACCAAGCTGAAGACGACGGTGTGCATTTGCCTGGCTCTTCACCTGGCCCATGCTGCCATACAGCAGCCACTGGGCTTCCCGGATTTCCCTGTGCGTGAGAAGTTGACTCTCGATGATATCATTCCTTCCGAGGACAAGGCATCAGGCGAGGTCAAATGCTGTCCCCAAGGGACTACGTTCAATGGTGACACTTGTGTGCTGGGCACGGCAACATGCCCAAGCGGATCGACTCTCGTTGATGGAAAGTGTATCTCCAAAGAACCACCCCGGTGCGAGTCGGGTCAGAAAGTAAACGAAGACGGTCTTTGCGTGACGGAGCAAGCCCCGACGTGTACCGGCCATCTGGAACTCAAGAATAGCTATTGTGTTGAACCAAAGGGAGGCACGTGTGAAGGCAACCTGAAGCCCGAAGGAGGCTTCTGTGTTTCCAGGACCCCTCCGCATTGCAAGGGCACCGACTACGTCCAGAATGGCGCGTGTGTTAGTGTTGAAGGCCCGACGTGTGGCGCAAACAGCGACTATGTCGACGGTTTCTGTGTTAGCAAAACGCCCCCCGAGTGCACCGATGATAACGAATTCGACAAAGATCTCGGCCTTTGTGTCTCGTCGACAAGCAACGGCTGCTTGGAGCCCAACACTCATCCCAAAGGGGGTGTTTGTGTTTCTGATATCGCTCCTGAGTGCGCCGACAATGAAGATTTCTCGCCCGAAACCAACTCATGTATCTCCAGGACGGGTGTCACCTGCGAGGACCCTAAGCTGAAGGTGTCCGGTAAGAAATGTATCCTTTCTGAAGGTCCGAGCTGCGGAGAGGGCTATGACCTCTCCTTCAATCCGACAGCAAACACGACGCAGTGCTGCCCGAAAGGCTCCGTCTGGGATGGAGTCGCCTGTTCGTCCCAGCGCGGAGGCGATCGATGTCGACATGGATGGAAACCCGTGGGCGATCGATGCAAGCTTGAACCCCGTGCAGCCAGCTGTCGCCCTCCCACTCACCTTGAGGACGGCAAATGCGTTTCCAAGAAAAGGCCGTCATGCCCTCCTGGATACAACCCTGGTCAGAACAACCAATGCAAATCCATGCAGGAGCCCACATGCCCGGATGACATGGACTTGATCCAAGGCCAGTGTGTTTCAACGAGGCCTTTGACGTGCCCCGGGCTGCTGCATCCGGAAAACGGTAGATGTGTGAGCGACCGAAAACCGACCTGCACCAACCCCAAGGCACGATATGACGGAAAGGGCCATTGCTTGACGGACGACATGCCCCGGTGTCCCAGTGGTGTCTACCATGACGGCACATGCCTCACGGGGCAGACCCCGACTTGTTCAGATCCCAACACATACCATCACCAAGGCCGTTGCATTTCCCAATCGACGCCCAGCTGCCCCGGAAAGTCAACACTGACCCCGGATGGCGACTGCATCACCCACGAAAAGCCCAAGTGCGTGAACGGTGTTCTGCGCAAAGGCGAATGCATTGTTGGCGACCCCTGGTGTCCAGATGGGACTGATCACCGGGAAGATAAATGTGTCAGTCGCGACATCCCCAAGTGCACCGAAGAAGGATACGAATGGAACGAACTCGAAGGCCGATGTCGTCGGAAAGAAAAGACCGACTGTCCGGACGGGTATCATGAGGAGAATGGCCACTGTGTCTCTGGTGACATTCCTGACTGTGGCGAAGAGGGCACCCTCCAAGGGAAGGACTGTGTGAGCAAGAAGCAGCCCCAGTGTTCCGATGACACCTACTGGGATGGCGAAGACTGTCGGTCTCCTGATGAGCCGGACTGCGGCGATGGAAAGCGGTTCAAGAAAGAGAAGGGCACCTGCGTCACGGTGGACGAACCCGTCTGTGACGATCCCAACACCGTGCTGGACAAGACCTTGAGACAGTGCGTGTTGACGAATGGCCCGGACTGTCCTTCGGGCCAGAAGTACAACGCCGCCACGCAGAGCTGTGTGCTGCTGCTTGGTGACTGCTTGGAGTTCGAGTACTGTCCGGTCATTAGCAGCTTCCCGGCGCAGTAGCTGTACTTGTTAACTACCGCCACTACTGATCAAGGACTAGAATAATCAAGTACATGACGGAGTTGACTCTCTGTGAACGCATGTACACACAGCGTTGACCCCCTCTTGGTACGGCGGACTGAATCAACACTATGGCCACAATTTGTATTCTGACTAAGCAATTCTACTCACTGTGTAAGATTTAAGCCAAGGAAGGAGGGCAAGGCTGACTGATCACACGGGGGAGCACATAGTGGATTTCTGGAATGACATTTCATTGCATTGCCGTGTACTACATTTCATTGCAACATGGTCTCGGAAGAATGCAAGACTGGTACCAGCAGACGGTTAGGAAGTCCCAATGACATATTATGTCAGCTTATACAGTGCCAGAATATGCCTGAAGTGTCACAGGGTTCTAAGTATGGATAGCACAAGGGGAAGCAAGCAGAAGGAAGTAGTCTGTCATAGTTGTATATATGTCTTTCTATCTTCTACCTAGCGGGGATGTAGGAACTCCTCGACGTCACGTGAGGGTACACGTGACATGAAGCATCTGTTTCTTAAAGTGTGGTGGTTGAGTGGAGCAGAAGACATGGGATGAGGCTTAATGAAAAAGAATATGGGAAAGGGTATTAATGACTCAGTGCTTATGAAGACACTGCTTCATAATCATAGTAGAAGTATTGCGCTTCACACTTCCTTGAACCAGAGTACATCGCACCAAGGAGTAATATGTCACATTTAAAGTAGGTTTCTCTGTCAAGTGCCGGCACTTAGTCAGGTACCCGACAAAATCACATCAAGAAAGGGTCCAATGAGCGAGTAGTCGTGGTCAAGCACTGAGGATGTGGAGCCCAGATTCGCCCGGCTCCGAAAGCTAGGCAGATGTTGGATGATGCCCTGATGTAACTACATAACATCGGTTAGTCACTTAGTCACTCTCTACAGGAGGATTCAGCTCATCTCATCTATCGCTTCCCTCCCGGATGGCATCACGTCGAGTTCCAAGTCCCACCGTATCTACCTCCTCAAAAGAGGACAGACGAGTTAACAGTCCTCCGCCACCGCCCCCACCCGACAATCCGGGCTCGAAGGTCTCCCCTTACGTCCTGAAGCTCAGAAGCGCTCCTCCTAACTCTTTCTATCAGGCGCCAAATCTCCCTCCTATGGTGGATTTATCCGCCGCGCCAACGGGACCCTACTTCTTCTACGGCACGTTGACCGACCCCTCCATACTTCGGGAAGTTCTTGGGCTAGAGAATGAACCCGAGCTTCGACCGGCTTATATATTAGATTATGAGTGCAAGTTATGGGGCCAATATCCTGCCCTGCTAGACGCGCCTGGTTCGGTAGTCACCGGTGCTATGTACCGTGTCCAGACAGTGGCACATGGGGAACGATTGGCGGCATATGAAACGAGCAACTATTGCACTCATCCTTGTCGCATAGAGTATACGGACGGTAAGGCACCAGCGCAGGATTTTGGCTATACGTTCAAGTTTATCGGCAACCAGCGCGATTTGAGCGAAGGCGCATTTGACTTGAGCGTTTGGTTGAAAAGAATGGGGAGGCATGCTGCTATAGATGGATTAGATACTAAGAACAGTGCTGGGTGATTTATGTGGAGGCTGCATTATGGTTGTATATCCATGCAGAAGTTCTCCATATCAGTCAAGTATAAGGGAAAGAATACTGTTAGTGATGAAGGTGTCAAGAGGCCCTATTCAACGGGATTGACAGGTAGACACTGCTGTAGCATATGAGGTTGGAGCTATTCTTAATATCCTTCTGTTCTGGTCCTGACAAATGTCCAGGAGTACTCTCCCCTCCAAGTGAAGACCCCCGGAATGATTTGGATTCACAGACCACAGAGCTGCAGCCCAGACACCATTCCTGCAGAGACTCCAAGTTGATTCAGCTGGAGCAGTATATCTCACGGGAAGATCTCAGCTCAAAAGGGGCAGTAGAATGCAAGCTTTAAATGCCCGTTACGAGCTGGAACATATACTCGATATATAGGCATGAGATCTTGTTTGATGCAACAACAAGACTAATGACTGCCAGCAGCGAACACAGCATCCAGCTCTTTCTTCGGTAATACCATCGACCTATGCAGGGCTCCTCGGTTAGCATATTCTGGGTTATTGGAAACGCAAAGGGACCCTGGTCACCTTCAAAGGAGGCCCTCTTATAGACCTGTGTGCCACGCGCTTGTTACGGGATTGAAATTAATAGAGCGTATACGCCGAAGCAAGCATAGGAAGCCCTCAGCTCGATTGAGTTGAGGCAAATGTCGTGCAGCGTGAGACACAATTTCATATGTTGTAATCGGAGTTGCTTTAAGGATAGCCAAATCAGCCTCAGGGCCGCGCTGCTTACATAACCGCGGCCATTCCATCGGCTTCATTTTCACTTCCACCAGCAATTCCCTTTTCCTTCTTTGCTCCAGCGCCGCGTGAATAGCGTGCCTCTGCCTCTCCTTCTGTCTTCATATTGCTAGTTTTCCTATTCTCCTCTGCGCTTGTAAATACCCAAGTCTGCGCCCTCAATCTCGTCCTTTCCACTTTCTTTCTCCTCGCACGTCAGGAATCGGAGACGCGCATTCGTACTTCAGCTTCGTCTTTACCTTGCTGGATAATGATTACTATTATTTAATTTCCTCCCAGATACCTGCCTGGTGCCTCGTTTCGCGAGCTACTGCAGAGCGGCACCTTCTCAATCGCATCCTTTCCCTCGTTGCCGCCGTAGCCATGGTCTTCCTACGCCTCACGGTTAAAATCTACCCCCGCGAACAACTCCAGTCGACATCGTCATTCTCCTTCCGTTCAATCCTGGGTGATCGCGGCAACGATCGTGACGATGCGAGCCGTGGCTCGGCCGGGTCCGCCGCTGGCAAGCCCGCTAGTTTCTTGCTTGTCTTGGGAAATCCCGAGGATGTCACATTGGGGGGCTTGGCTGGCATGATTCAGGATAAGTGGAGGAAGTTACGGCCTAATGCGGAGTGAGTGCTGGCTCTGAATTGGATTTGTGATGCTGGTTGCTGTAGAGGGACGGAGGCTGCTGAGCTACTGAGCTGTTGTGCTAACCGATCCCAGGCCCCTGCAGATCAAGAAGCTCGTCGACGACGACCATGAATCCGACGATCTCGATGCGGATATGACCGTGGCCGACGTTTTTGTGGATAACGGACTAAGTCAAGCCGACGGTAGGGACCAGCGACGCGCCGTTCGTGTGATTCAGAAACCTGCCCCCTACGCCCCTCCTCGATTTCCATCTGTGAGTTTGGACTGGGATGCTGCCGCGGAGGACTATGAGCGCCAGGCTCAGGTCAAGAAGGAAGCGGTTGCAAAATCGGTCCACAGGTTCCCTGCGATTCCCGAGGAGCATTCTACAGGGGGCTCCACAGCGGAAAGCCAGAGCTCTTTTGTCCAGCGTGATGATAGTCAATTGCGTACGCCAACAGATAACCATGACCATGGTTCGGATCGCCGGCGAGACACACCTATGAAGTCGGTGGAGGGAGATAACGAGGAGATCCCCAGTTCGCCATCCCGCCAGGGTGAGAGTGAGCCGAACCAGGTGCAGGAGCAGGACTCGCAAAATCTCAACGAAATAACTGTGGCGGCGACCCCACAGCATAGACGTATGGAGAGTCAGGAACTTGGTGGTTCGCCCACCCCGACATTTCCGCGGACGTCTTCGTCTAAAAGTCTGACCTTGCAGCGCGGCGCTGCTGCTTCTAGGGGCCGTTCGTCAAACCGTGTGATAAGCAGAATGGCATCCGAGGGTCAGTCTCCGGCACCGGCAGAGAATGAGCCCGTTGGGTTTCAGACGCCGCCAGGGCGCCGCAGAACACGATCGATGGTGCAACAACAACGACAACCTCAGCAAGCAGAACCAGGGGAGGATGAGGACGAAGACGAAAGCGAGAGCGCAAGTGACGAGACGGAGGATACTGATAGTGACAGTGAAGAGGAGGAAGAGGACCAGGACGGTGATGTTGCCATGGAGGATGGTGACACTGTCGCTGGAGGGGAGGAGCAACAGTCAGAGGAGCCTGCTACTGAGGTTGAGGCTGTTGGTAGAAAGGCTAGTGGAGAGAACACCAGGAACGGTGGCCATCGCGAAGCCCGTCTAGGCAAGAGGAAAATGAGCCAGGAAGATATGCACTCGAACAAGGAGCCTCGACTGGACAAGACTGATAGCCCAACATCGAACGGCCAGGAGAAGCAAGACGTGTCCAGCACTCAGGAAACGGACGACCGTCGTAGCATAAGCCCTTCCGCCATGCGGAAACCATCTTTTTCGCGTCCCGGTCGTCGTCAAAGTATCACCGATAATAACTCGCCTTCGAAGCCTGGTCTCGGACTGGGTATCACAAGAAGTCCCCCACGGAGACGAACGGTTATGCTCAATGATTCCTCCAAGATGAGGGAACTCCACTCCAGCCAGCCTTCGGTCACCAGCGCGCCCGTTCTCTCACCCGATGCACGCCGCAGCTCGTCAGCGCAAAACAACTCCACCCCGGCCAAACCCCAAACTCCCCTTGTGGGTAAGGATGAGACGAAGCTCTTGCCCTCGGCCCTTCGCAAGGACTCGTCCGCCGGTAAATCCTCCGAACGCCGCTCCGTGTCATTTTCTGGTCGAAAGGATGTCATCCCCGACTCTGGTCCTAAGGCTCGATCCACCTCGCGCTCTTCCTCTGCCAAGGAGCCCAACAGCACGCCCACAACCCATGGCAAACCGACAAACTCAGGTGGAATGGTCTTCCCGCCGGGTGTGTCTGTTGAATCTATCATACAAGAGAATGAGCAGAAGCGTGAGCGCTGGAACCAGGAGAAACAGGAGTACGAAAAGAAAATTCAGGAAGCCAAGAGCAATAATGAAAACCCTAAGTACGTACGTATCTTGGAAGATCTGGACAGCACATTGGACTGGATCATTAAGCACGACGGCAAGGGTGGTGACAAAATCCAACAGAGAATCGCCAGGGACACCCAGAAAATGGCGAAGCAGCGCAAAGAGCTGGAGCAATTTGAGCCTCGGATGAACAGTTCGAATAAGCAGTCGAATAGGCAGTCGAACAAGAGCAACGGTACTCCGAAACCTGCTGAGAAGGGTACCACTAAATCTGTCGAGAAGCCAGATAGTTCCCCGTCGGATAGTGCCCGAGAAACACAGACCAAAGCTAGTGCTCGTCGTCAAAATCCCCAGAAGCAGACAAAGCGATCCCCGCCTTCAGATGAGAGTCCTTCCAAAGAACCTGGAAATGCGAAGGGTGACGGGGAACCCGCGTTGACGAATGGCCATGCTCCCGCTCACAAAGAGGGCAGTGACCAGGACCCTGAGCCTGCCCAGCCACAGGAGTCCAGTCCTGCCGAGAAGGAGCAGAATGCGCAGAAGGAAGATTCGCAAACCGGGCCAGAAAACACAGTGGATATTGATGAGTCGACGCAGTTGCAGCCGCAGCCGCCAGAGACACCGGCACAGGCACAACCAGAGCCTCAGCTCGAGCCCCAGTCGGAGCCAGGGCAGCCCAAAGAGCCGTCAAAGGAGCCGTCAAAAGAGCCAGAGCAAACACAGGTGCAGCCCCAGGAAAAGCCTGAGGAACAGCCCGAGGAACAGCCTGAGCCGTCTCAGCCGGAGGAATTATCTCAAGCAGAAGAGCATTCCGATGTTTCGAAGCCTGCAGAACTGCAAAATGGTAGCCTTGTCGAGAGGCCAAAGGAGCTTAGCTCGACTCCTCGAGTGGAACCCAAGCCAGCACCATCTCAAGAACAAGGGAAGGAGTCGTCATCAGAAGAAGAGACCGACTCGGAATCAGAATCGGAATCAGGGTCCGAGTCAGCGTCGTCCTCTGAAGACGACGAAAAGAGGCCAAACAGCACCAACTCCGCCCGCAATAGCGCGACTAAATCCCCCGCATCCTCGCAGCATAAATTTCCGCTGTCGCAGCCAGAGCTACAGTCAGGTGCGCGCTTTTCCTCTCCCTTGCAACGATCCCAGACGCCCTCGCAGTCTCAGCCTCAACCTCAAACGCAACCCTTCCGCGCCATCAATCACAACAGCAGAAATATACGGGCCTCGCTCTCAGGCCTTCGGAGCGCCATGCATAAGCAGAGAGACGAGCACGATGCGCGCGTGAAACAGGCGCGACAGGCCAGTCGCCAGCCTAAAAAGGATATCTTTGATCCGCCGTCGGACAGTGATGAGAGCGAGAGTGATAGTGACAGTGACAGCGACAGCGATAGTAACAGCAGTGCCAATGAGGGAGATATCCAATCCAGTGGGACGGTGGGAATGCTGAGGAAGGCGATTCCGGCTGTGAGGAAGGCATAGGCTGGTTGATTGTATCTAATAGAATCGGATAGCTAGTTAATGAAGGAAATGTATCATATGCAATACGTGAATTGGCGTCAAACAGTTCCATATCTTCTGGTTTCAAGTAGCGAATGCTATCACTGGCTCAGGGCTATACTACATCAACAATGTAACAAGTACAAACAGCATAAGACCAATTGCATGGGCAATCTGAGTCTTAGCTCCGGTACAGTAGCAACTGACCCCCCAGCTACTTACTCGTTTTGCAACTTCCACCAACCACCCTTCAGACCCTTGGCCACCCCATTAACAAGCTTCACCCGTTGTCCATCCCCAGAGACCAACGCCCCATTCGTCCCCGGCAAACTCACATCCCCAAGAGTCCCATCCGGCGCCGAAAACTCCAACCTCGTGTAGTACCCAGAACGAGCAGTCCTCTTAAATGCAGACGAAAACACACCCAACTTCGTCTCAAACCCGGCATGCACGTCCGTTAGATCCCCCGGCTGCGGCGCATAATACCACTTCATTCCTGCTGGGCCCGTTAGTTGCAATCCCGCCGTGAAGAACGTCAACGCGGCCGTCGGGCCCGTGGACCAGCCGTGGGCGTGCGAGACGCGCGGGGTGTTTTTATACGGGGCGTATTGTAGCGATCCGTCGGTCGAATAGCCTTCGATGAAGGTCGAGTTGGTCATGCGCGCATCGTCCAGCATAAAGCCCCATTGCACCCGCATGAGATCCAGAGCCCGCTGAGCATGTCCGGAGAGGTAGTGTGCGTGGAGCTCAAAGCCGCCGATGAAGGGGGATACCGTTGAGCCGGCTTCGGGGGCCGGGGCGCCGTAGCGGCCCCAGCGGGACTGCAGGGATGTGGAGATACGGTCTTCTTGATCGGATGTGAGGGTCAGGTTTGCTTTGACAGCCCAGGCGTTGCCGTCTTGCGGGTGCAGTGTGGTGGATTCGTTGTCGCGGTATAGACCAGCTTCGGTGTCCCACAGGCGTGCGTTGGCGGAGGTTTTGATGCCTGCTGCGATGCGGCTCCAGTTGCTGGCGGTGCTCTGGTCGTGTAAGGCTGTGGCAAGGTCCTGAGCCTGGCCCAGGACGAAATACAGAATCGCGTTTGCTTCGATATTCTACTCCGGTTAGTTAGCTTTATTCAGTCGCATGAGAGAAGAAGACAACGTACTCGACCACCCATCCCAAAACGCAGCCAATCTGAACTAGCAGTGATATTGGCAAGGCCAGAGTCGTCCACGCTCGATAGAGCCCATTCAACCCCACGCTTGTACGGAGCCCAGTACTGTGCCAGCCAGGTGCGGTTCCCCGTTAACCGGTAGTAATACGACACCCCAACCAGACTGTGCAGATGATACGTATAGCTGACGACGTTCGGAAACGGCTTGCTCGCGTACGGCAAGCGGCCATTAGCCAGCTGTCGCGTGAGCAGGGCCTCGAGCGCCATCTGCACGCTGTACAAATCGCCCGTGCTGACGGCCACACTCTCCACGGCAATCGACATATCTCCCGGCCAGATCAGCCGGTCCCGCTTCGCGCCATCCGTCAGTGTGCTGCTGCCGTTGGCGATCGTGTAGTTGCTGTACCAGGGCGTCGTGTTGGGAAGCGTAATGGTGTCCGTGTCGTTGATAATGCCCATAAATGGTAGCGCATCGCCAGTGGACGGGTCGATTGTGCAGAGCTGGTTGGTGTATGCCCCCGCGTACCAGATGCGATTGAGCAGTTCATCATTACTGTGGAAGTACCCCTTGTATGCGCGCAGATCCTGCACCGGTGAGGCTGTAAACTTCACCCGTACATTGCGAAGAGACACCGTTGCCGTCGTGTTGGTCACCAGTGTCATGTACCGGAATGCGCCGCGGTTGTGTTTCTTGTCTGCGGTATACTTCCCCCTGCGTTGGCCGACTGCGAACCACAAGGGCGAGTCGAGACCCGCGTCGGCTGTCGTATCACAGGCCTGGCTGCTGATATATTGATGGGATTCAGTAAATGTCACGCCGACAAACGCGTCCCCGGCAGAGGCAGACGCGATATCCAGTGACACGATGCCGCCAACATTTCGACCAAAGTCCAACGTCACGGAAGCGGGACCTTGGAAAGTGACATTTCCGCTGGATGCTGGCCGGATCAATTCCTGCGCATTCGACACGGAGCCATTGACCTGGTAGATAGATGAGGCGACCAGGTTGCGCGAAGAGGGAGCCAGAATGTATTCTTCATAAGGCACTCCTAGGCACGCGGTGGCCAGCAATGTCGCGACGAGAACTGAAAACCACATGGTTAGAGCAGGCTGCCAGACGGAGAAATAATTGGCACTCACGGAAGGACAGCGGGATATCACAGAGTAAATACTCATTGCGCACGACCCAATTCCCTCGGCGAGAATCGCAAAAATGAAGAAAACCGCGCTTGATGTATCGGTTAAACGTCGGAGGATGCTAGTGACGCCGGGCAATATTACCCCGAGCGAGGGATTGCCGGGGCTGGGACTCTTACAAGCACGACTTTTGGTGCACTCTGCATTAATGCTCAGCGCATGCACTAAGGCCGGGATATATATCAGTGCAGAATGCGGGGTGAACTTTGGACATGGTTGAACGCGGGATCGTAGCCCTAGAATGTCAGCAATTGCAGGAGTCCTGGATGAGGGATAGGGGCTAGCAGATATTCATTATATGCACATGATTTGGGTACTCCTGCAAGAAATGCGATTCTAGATACAGATTCTGACTGGACATCCCGTCAACTAGTAACATAAGAGGCCATTCTAAGTGGCTTATTAAAACAAAAGGACGTTTACCAGACAATCTGTAAGTACCAGCGCCTGAAATAAGACAGCAAAGGTTCCTAGTACATGGAGCAAGGGAGAATTCGACGGCAGAATGTAGCCATCGACAAAGCAGAGCGGGCTTTTTGGACCTTGAATCAAGAGAAAAGCTTTCTATCAGACCATCTATCAGAGTTCACTACCATCAAACATTAAGAAACAACGATCTCTAGTGCAGATAGGAAGAAAAAAAGTCAACGACGGAACAGGGTCGTTGACGAAGTAGAGTTGACTGCTTGTAAGTGGGAAGTGCCGCCCATGCCCGGCAGGGACTGGTCCCCGTGTAAGATCTCCCTCGCGCACGAAGACGAACAGGGGACGAGACAGGTCCCTTTGGCAATTTCAACCAATTTGCCCAGAATGGCGTATTCCAGCTTCAGTTTAATGCTGTAGGCGACAGGTTTGAACATGACCTGCACGGCATTGTACCCGGCATATTCGGCGCCGAGAACGGCAACGTCCAGGATGAGAATGAATATGTTGATGATCAAGAGTTGGACAAGGATCCGTTTGTTGCGTTGTTCTGGATCTAGGCGGAGCATCTTGGCGGCTTCCCACACGTAGATGCCGGAAAGGACGAGTTCCTGGACGCAGAAGCCCACTAGCTGAACACGTTCCATCAAGCCTAATCCACGGATGAAGAGGTGGGACTTGGGGGAGACCACGCCATACATCAAGACGAAAAGAGGGGTCTGGAAGATAATGGAGTCAATGATGATCATGCAGAGCAGGCCCCTGAGGATTCTGGGGCATTGCAGCACGAGGCGTAACCGGGACCAGAGAACGAGTGACTGGCCCGTGACCATCATACTCCAGGGGATCAGTATCAGCGTCACGGAGGCATACGGCGAAATCCCCAACGGAAAAAGGAAGAATATGCAGCCCAATGTATGGGGAATAAGACTGGCCGAGGCGAGAAATAGGCTCCAGAAGTAGCATCCCTGGTAGCGCTTGAAGGTAACGAAGCAGAGAATGATGAGTTCGACAGCATTGTAGCAAATAACGCCGGCGAAGGTAGCGAGCACATATCTCTCGACTTTACCGCCGGATGAGAGTTGGGGTGAGAACGCAGTGGCGGCGCCGGGAAGGGTAGCGGTCGACATGGGAAGGCGATAACATCGCCCACAACGCAAACACCGGAGAAAGAGAAGGACAAAGAGGAGCTGTAACGAGGGGAATAGACGCCCAGCGTAAACTCCTCAAAGGGTAAGAAAAACACGCCAGCCGATCAATAGAACTGCACAGGCACCAGCAGCTTGGCTTGAAGTTGATGCCGAAATTATAGGGTCGGATGAACCTTCTGCCCTACTCCTTTTGGTTGACCATCGCCAAGAGGAGGAGATTACGCAGAAACGCCCAATTCGAAGGTATCAACAACAGTGTATAACAACAGTGTATAGAACGAAAGGCAGAAAAGGGAGAGCAGTCAGGGCAACGGGCATCGGGGGTAAAATAGGGATCTGGACTCCCACTGTTGACGGCTGCCATCACTTCCTGCGCCCCGTTCGAAGCCAGACACTAGTTCCTGAAACGATAGACGGCCCTACGGAGGACAACACCGTAAAAATCAAGCTTTGGGGATGTGGGAAGTACGGTTACGTACGGAAGATGTAGGGAGCTAACCTAAAGTCACCCGGGTTAGCCCAGCAGCGTGAAAGCGATAGAAACACAGAGTACGATAATGGAGTGTCATAGATGGCGGTGGGTCAGGTTGATCTGAAGTAGACTCCTAAAGACCTTCAATTAAGCTTTCCCAATCGGTCGCGGACACGAGGGGGCGAAAGTGTCAAGTCGAGGTTGAGGTTGAGGTGAAGCTGGAGTGGGAGGAAAGGATGGAGAGAAAGCCAGCAGGTCCCGTGACTCTTCGCCTCTTCTTCAAGGCCTCTTCCTTTTCACCGTCGCCTTCTTCCCTCTGGCAGAGTACCATACGGTGTATTCACTCGCATAGTCCACGTCATGACTACAGCTGATATGGCAGAGTACTCGCTAGACCACCGTCTTCGTAGCCATGGTTCCTTTCTCCATCGATCCGGTCGCCAACTTCCGAACCGTTTTTCTTCTCCCCAATGCAGTGGACAACCTGTCGCGCTATCGACGTCGCAGAGGCCAATCTCTCTTGAGTTCTAGCGTACAGACCAAAGGGTGTAAATGGCCAAAATCAGGAAAATGCGATTACGGCTGAACGGGCCACGAACAGGCCAAAACACCCTGATGGTCGAGACTAGTCTGGGGGATCCGGAGTGGTTCGTTGCAAGCATTCTGGCCCATTGGTTCGGGAATCTCCGGCGGGCGATCTGATCACCGCTCCGTTGGTCAGAGTTGGGCTCTAGTGGCATGCCAATGGCATGATAGGAGTGCTACAGTATCTCTGTGCCTACGGAGCACGTCTGTCTGGCACAATGGCACATGCTTGGTTTTGATTTTTCGTGCGACAACAGTGTTTGGCCGTTGAGCAAAAATTCCATGGCGCAAAATATGAGCAATTCGAACCCATAGCAGGCGTCTACGGAAACACGACCGCAGGCATCGCATCGCAGTGCTGCATGTTTATTCCGTACGCCGTAAACATGCTGGCCAAACTGATTCCCATGCCTCCCTCCAGGTTTGTTCGTTGTTACATACCTGCAGCAAGGAGCCGGCAAGTGAGCATTGGACCCGAACTGACGTCAGGACAGAATCTCGATTCCGATCGATCTGATTAAGAGGCCGCAACACTGGATAAACCTGCAAGCATTTCAACGTATTCACTCAACCGCAAGCCAAAGAATAATACACGGGAGAGCTTCACCGTGGACTACACCCTTGACTGCCGCGATGCCACCAAGGAAACGCACATCCAGTGCATCTGGAAATGCAGCATCTACGAATAACGTTGGATCACACGCCAGCAAGCGTGGCCGCCTTGATTTGACAGCACCACATCCCAATGCACAACAAACCGAAGACTTCGGAATCGTCCTCCGCGAATTTTACCCGCCGGAAATGTGCAATGAACGCTGTGAAGCCTATAATGATGGAACGCTCGAACGCCCAATTGAGACATTGCAAAAGGCCTATGAGGCAACAATAGAAGCTCGCCAGACGATCCAGCCCGGCCGTGCTGTAGTTCATTGGTTCAAGTCGGATCTTCGACTTCACGATAATCGAGCTCTGTATATGGCATATGAGACGGCGCGGGAACACAAGATTCCATTGATCTGTCTTTACGTCTTATCACCAGAAGATCTAACGGCTCATCTCCTCAGTGCGGCTCGTGTCGATTTAATACTTCGGACTTTAGGAAGGTTGAAGCAGGATCTGGGAGAGATCGATATTCCGCTGTACATGGAGACGCAGGACAATCGCAGAGATATACCCTCTCGCATAGTGGATCTATGCCAACGATGGGGCGCGAATCATGTGTTCACAAATATTGAGTACGAAGTCGACGAATTGAGGCGTGATGCTAAGCTGGTACGCTTGTGTGTGGAAAATGGCATTAAATTCGAAGCCGCCCACGATACCTGTGTTGTCACGCCAGGCCATCTTCAAAGCCAGCAGGGAAAGCAATATGCTGTGTACAGTCCGTGGTATCGCGCATGGTTGGCCTTTCTTAGAGAGAATCCAGAATATCTGGAAGTCGTGCAGAAGCCAGGATCGAATCCTGGAGATGCTCGAAGCCATTTCGGAGACCTATTTGATAGCCAGGTTCCCGGAGCGCCCACCAACAAGCGGTTATCTGACGAACAGAAATCGCATCTTCATCAGTTATACCCAGCCAGCGAGCACGAGGCTCTCCGTCGACTCGAGGATTTTCTGAAGGAGAGGGCAAAATCATACAATGATCTGCGAAACCTGCCAGCTGGACAGCATACATCTGTGCTCAGCCCGTATTTTGCATCGGGGTCTTTGAGTGCCCGAACGGCAGTGTCCATGGCAAAACAGGCCAACCGGAATTCGTTAGAGCCTCGTGAACCCGGATATGCTTCGTGGATCAGTGAAGTTGCATGGCGGGACTTTTATCGACATGTACTGGTCCACTGGCCTTTTATTTGGTAAGCGCTGTTTCCTGGCCCTCCAAACAGCCGATACTAACAGGCAGTCCGCCCAGCATGAATAAGTGTTTTAAGCCCGAGTTCACCAATATAGAGTGGGAATACGATATGGATCAGTTCAACGCCTGGTGTGAAGGCCGGACCGGGTATCCCATCGTCGATGCAGCTATGCGACAGCTACGGCAGGATGCCTGGATGCACAATCGCACGCGCATGGTGGTGTCTTCATTCCTGTCGAAGGACCTACTGATCGATTGGCGCCGCGGAGAGCGATATTTCATGGAACACTTGATTGACGGAGATTTTGCGTCCAACCATGGAGGATGGGGATTTGGCTCCAGCACAGGTGTCGATCCCCAGCCGTACTTTCGTATTTTCAACCCGTGTCGCCAGAGTGAACGGTTCGATCCCGAAGGTGAATATATCCGACGCTGGGTACCGGAGCTGCGTGGTGTCGAGGGTTCTGCAATTCATGAACCATACGAGCGAGGCGCCAAAGAGATTGCACACCGGAACGGATACCCTAGGCCGGTTGTCGGTCACTCAGAAAGCCGGGATCGAGCACTGGATCAATACAAGAAGGCCTCGCAGACCAAGTGAGCGCCAATGAACAAGCCTTGAATGTGTCTCAGGCGATCGCTGGACATGAATAGCACTCCCGTGCCTTTATGGCGTGAACTCTACGGGCGTTCCATGCGGAGACGTTCTCCTTTTGGATGCTTCCCCGCGATTAATATTTCTCGTCTCACTCTCTTTTGCGCTCTCTCGAACCTTCACATTTTTGATCTGTCACGTAACTACATACTCTATTGGCACTGTCGGTAGAATCTTGAACTGAAATATCAAACCACCTTATATTCCACTAGTGTGTACGTGTGCATTTGTCAAGAAGAACCCTCGTGCTTCCAAACTTACCCCGGAATTCCCCCCCGCCAATTGCTGTCATCTAATCTGACTTTTAACTCATTCCGCACAGGGACAATTGCGCCCCTTCCCCTCGCGACCTCGCGACCTCGTTCATCTTTCGCTGTGCGCGATCGAATTCGCTTTGAGTCCCCTATACCACTGCCAATGTCGACCTGATATGGACCCAACCC
The DNA here is from genome assembly GCA_003004525.2 of Aspergillus sp. MA 6038. Taxonomy (NCBI): domain Eukaryota; kingdom Fungi; phylum Ascomycota; class Eurotiomycetes; order Eurotiales; family Aspergillaceae; genus Aspergillus; species Aspergillus sp. MA 6038. The sequence continues at coordinate 37,114 of PQME02000067.1, read as the reverse complement.
AGTCGGGGGATCAGTCACACACCACCCCCCCTCCACTTGAGGACCGTCTCCACGATACCGCCAAAAAGCGCTGGAGGCGCAATCGGATAGCCTGCGATTCATGCCATAGTCGTCGCGTACGATGCGATCGTGCATTTCCCTGTTCACGTTGTCTCCGGAGCGAGATACGATGCGAATTCACTCGAGAGCTTCGGAAGCGCGGGCGGATCGCACGGTCGAAACAGACAGGATCGAACCATACGAACAAGGCTACTGACAAGCAGGCTGCAGATCCAAGCAGTAATACAGTGGTTGCCACACCGCCGCAGGAGAAAAATGGTTCGTCGACTACCAGTGCGCACCATCGGTCGCCCGTGACAAACATGACTGTCGCGTCCGCCCCGAGCATCGACGAGCGGCGTGGACCGGGACCGGAGGTGAACGCCACGGAAGATTGGCTGTTAGCAACACATCTGTCCTCTGACGGTTATGAGCTTCTGGGCGGCGGCTCTAGTTGGGGCGGGGGGCTACCTCGGGTCTTGGACGTCTGGAATGGTGTTGAGCCTACGGGCGACAATGCCACAACGCCGCCGGTCTCGAAATCGGGGCCTTTGCCACAAACGCCCGGGTCGTCGTCGGCCGCATCGTCGCTGAAATATCCTGTGTTGCAACCGCTGATGCCATATCTGGAGCCGAGTATTCCACGGAAGCTGGTGTTCGACCTGCTAGAACTTTACTTTACCAGTGCCTTCTCAACCCATATGCACCCTGTTTGCCATCATATCCACTGCTACGTCTTACGGAAATCCTCATTCCTAACCTGCAACATCCCGCGACCGAGCAGCCCGGCGTTGCTGGCCAGCATGCTTTGGGTGGCTGCCCTGGATGATCGGGCCTTTGCTCTATCCATATCCCCGCCCCAACGCAAGAAGATTTGTCAATTCCTCTGTGCGTTAACGATACGATTGCTGCGACCTTTGATTCATGCTTCCTTCAGGGAACAGGATGCTTCTGCGTCGCGAAGTTCCCCTTATGCCGCTGGTAGCTCGGAGGGCCCGCCAACTACCATGCACCACCCGTTTGTAGGCATTGGCGATGACCGGGGCTTAGTAGGGCCGGCCGGCTCGCTAGACGATGTTATCACCTACATCCATGTCGCGTCCATAATTTCTTCCAGTGAACAGAAAGCGGCTAGTATGAGATGGTTTGTTTAAGAAACCATCTGGACATTGATGTTCGCACCCATGCTGACAATCCCAGGTGGCATGCCGCGTTTACATTGGCACGGGAGCTCAAATTGAATCAGGAAATCGAAGTGATGCCTGATGTGGACGGTGGTGGACCTGAGGGTTCCAGCCCGTCGTTTGGTGATTTTCTTCCTGGATGGGGCGGTGTCGAAGCTGGAAACTGGTTCGACTTGTCAAATCCAGCGCGACCCAGTCTGAACTGTGTCTGTGATCGTAGTCGGGACTGGCAGGGGAGCGTCACCGAGGAGCATCGTGAGGAGCGACGTCGGACATGGTGGCTGCTATACATCATGGATCGCCATCTGGCGCTCTGTTATAATCGGCCGCTGGCCTTGTTAGATGCAGAAAGTGAAGATCTCTTACTCCCTCTAGATGAGGGCGCATGGCAGGCGGGCAATGTACACAGCAACAGTCCTAAGGTGGATGGCCCCCAATGTCCGCGATCTGGTGAAAAGAATCGACGACGTGTGTTTCCCAACTTCATTTGCCACGACCACTCCATCTTTGGTTTCTTTCTTCCGCTTATGACCATCACGGGAGAGTTGATCGACTTGAATCAAGCGCGGAACCATCCCATGCTCGGCCTGCGAGTTCAAGGGAAAGAGGCATGGGATGTTCATATTAGCGAGGTCCTGCGTCAGCTTGAAATCTACAAAGCTAGCCTGACGACTTTTGTCGCTGCTGCTGCTACCGATCCCGAAGTGCCGCTATCCACCACCTTCCCGTCCACCCCAAAGCCGGATCAGCCGCCTGTTATAGACCCATCGCTCTCTCAGGCATACTCGTGGCATACGCAGACAGTGATCGCCTATGCATCTTATCTGGTGCATGTCCTCCACATTCTCCTAGTGGGAAAATGGGACCCAGTCTCACTGATAGAAGACAAGGACTTTTGGACATCTTCTCCAGCATTCGCCTCGACCATCTCACACGCTCTTGATGCCGCAGATTCCGTAGACCAGATCCTGCGCTTCGATTCAGACATCAGTTTCATGCCGTATTTCTTCGGTATCCAGCTTCTGCAGGGCAGTTTCCTCCTGTTACTCATCGTCGAACGGTTACAAAAAGAAGCCGGTGATGGCATCCTCAACGCCTGCGAGGTTATGATCCGCGCCACGGAGTCGTGCGTCGTCACCCTGAACACGGAATACCAGCGGAACTTCCGGCAGGTTATGCGGAGTGCTGTTGCGCAGGCCCGCGGGAGGCCGGTCGACCATAGTGAGATTCGCCGACGGCGGAAGGCGGTTTTGGCGCTTTATCGCTGGACGAGAAAGGGGACTGGGTTGGCTCTTTGATCAGGAGCGTTTCTTCTAACGTACGCCGGTTCTTGTCATCCGCCAGGTAATGGCATGCATGGTTTGGACCGGGGGCTATAAGTTCTTGTGCATGATAATTTATTCAACTTGTCTTCTGCCACGCCAATGTACGCTAGCTACATTCGGATAATAACCTTGCTCATGTGCTTGGCCGCATACGGGGTAACCAAAGGAAGCTTTTGAATGGATACACCTTGTCCAAAATGGAGCTGGGGTTGTATATTTCTCTTTGCTACGGAATCACACCGGTTCCGTTGGTGTAATTCTACCCAAGAACAATTCCCCTTGAATGATAAGACATGTGTTAGTATGTAACGCTCTATCAGAGTAGGATGAAGATGTGTTGCCAACCTGAATACTGCACTTTCTAGCAGCGGTGGGCCGATAGTGTCAGGGTATTTATTAGGATGGGAAGCCAATCGAAAACACAGTGCTTTTTGGGTCAAAGGGGCAAGACTTTGGGTGACTGTAGTCACTCCGATACGACATTTTTAAAGAAAATATCAACTCCTCGTCCATTGGTGAGTCGAAGTGCCTCTTCATCCCAATTTGGATATCTGCTCCATTATGGCTCAAGTTGCCCGCTCTATATCAAGTTTTTCTGTCGGACGAGGACGTGGTGCTTGGGTGGATATCGGAAGCCAGGCTCAGTCCCTAGCTGCTAAGTTACGATTTTCTCTTTACGCGCTGGTACAGATAGAGCTCACCTTGCAGCAATGCAACGTGTAATTTTCCCTTTCCCGCGTGCTTTGGGCGTATCAAGAGAGCTCTGCAAGTTGTTGCATACGTGACGCTTGCTGTCTTTAAATAGTCGTGGTAGGGTTAGCAATGGTATATGATGAAACGAGGCGTGGGACTAACCTCTTCCCATGAAAGATGCTTGGATAAATGCACCAAGATCTCTTGGTAAATCCCGTCAACATCTCCAGTCACGGTCAGATTGTTCAGGTCGAAGATCGGGGGAGACATGATCCCCTAAAGCAAAGCCCTCTACCCCAGACTCAATCGCGACGACTTCTGCAGCGCAGTCAGATGCAAGGATACCACGCTGTACAATTCTCGCAACGTACTTGCCACGAAGCATGGCAACGTCCCTGTAATGACCAGGCAGCAACGTCACGGCCGGGTTCATCTGATAGGCGCAGCGCCGGAACGGGCCGTGGATTCTCGGATTCTGGTGAAGTTTGTCGGGTTGGATTCGACCGAGCCTCGAAACACTAGCTCACGATTTTTGTTGCCACTGGTGACAAGGTGAACTGCCAAGGAGGATGTGATGCTGTCCTAGATAATTCTGAGAAACATTCGGATATAGTCTGCCGTGAAGGACGCGTGGGAAGCCATTATATCCCGAATACTCCTTGATATCGAAGCTGGAGAAGGTATCAAGGATCGTTTGGAGGTGAAAACCGAGTCGCGAAAACCGGAAAGTTGAATCGCTTCCCGATATACAAGAATAAATCCACCACAAACTGCTTCTCTACCGTCCCTTCGGCAAAGCTATCATACGCCGTCTGCAGAGCGAATATCATCCGGACCACTAGGGTTCCGGGGATATTCTGCACGTAATACTTCATGGTCCGGCAGATGTTGCAGGCAGATTCGTACCGATCTTGTGAAGAGAGGACGCTGGGTAGCCCGCTGTCTGTGGCGGAGATCATGAGGCGCATGGCCCAGTAGAAGCACATGGATGTTGCCAGGAGGAGATCAGGATAGATGAGGTCTCGGGGAGTGAATGTTTCGAGGGTATTAGGATCGCGGCACTTAAACACCGGGAAATCTTCTAATGGGATTGGGTCGAGGGACTCTTGTGGTCCAGTGCCGCCAGCATAGTCCTGAGCACACACGATTTCCCACAGTCGGAGCCGGGTATCGAGTTCCGTGGCGGTTTCCCAAATGCTGCTCTGTAGGGAGACCAGTTCGCTCGATGAGGCGGTAGTTGCTGTTTCCAGCATGGTAGAGAAGGCGTCGACCTGGGCGAGATAGGCGGGAACGTCGACGGCGATGTCTAGAATCCGCTGTAGGATGTCTTTTGGGATCGCTTCGCCCATCCAGGGAACGGTTAGCCATTCCCGAGCTGCTAGGAAGCTTGGCTGTCGCTGCGCTAGGGCTGCAGTGACCTGTGCTTTTGTCAGAAACCAACCGTAGTACGGGGTCCAGGCAACTTAGCAACGTACCCAGTAATGCCGGAGGTCTACGAACAGCGACCTTTCCAGCCCGTAACGGTGGCGATAAGGTGTCCGGGATTGAAGAAGTTGAAGACCACCAAGTTGGTGCTTTAAGATAGAGCCCGTGGAATTATTTCTGAAGGACTGAACGAGTGGTCAGCCAAGTGCCGAGAGAGTTGTGCAATGTCACCAACCTCGATGATAGTCGACATAAGGACCACCAATAGAACATCTGTGGACTGGCTCTTCTCCAGATGACAGATTGCGTTCTGCAACTGCTGAAGAAGCCGTACATATCGAGCATTACCTGCTATTCGAAGCTGAGGAATACACTCACGAGAGCCGGCGAAGGTCAACGAGGCAGCCTCAAAGGCATTGCATAGCATGGGCGAGAAAACTCGCATCTCGGCGGCCTGGCGTAAGCGCATAGTACTACCGACATTGACGGTAGTCGTGGGGCTGAATTCGCTAATGAGCCGTTCCACGAACAGTTCTACCAAAGCGCGAGCTGTTGTGGGGTTTGCAAGGCTTTTCTTTTCCCTTTGTAGGGATTGGGATGATTGATCTTCGAAGGTTAGCTCTGCTAACGAACCCGTAACGGAAGCCATACTTGCTGTTCTAGACAGAATGCTGCCCAATTTCGCCTTTTGAATACCAGAGAGCCTCTCTTTGTTCCCCTTCTTTTCTTCTTGTGAACCAGCATGATCCACAGCCGGCTCCTCTTCCTCACTGCTTCCCGAGCCGCTTCTATCCAACGAAGACATGCTACCATGGGGAGATGGCGGAGAATTCCCGTCTTCCTGTTTGATCATGGGAAGGTTCGCCTGCCTCCGGGTGTCTTCCAGCTGCCGCTGGAGAGTGTCGCAGGTCTGCATTAAGTTCTCAATCAAGGAAGACTGCTCGATGTAGTGATGGTCCTGCTTGCTGCCGCCATATTCACACTCGCACGGCGCCCCTCGCAGACAACAGGCACCACATGGCTTCACTCGATCACACTGTGCAGTAGGAATCAGCCACTATATCCAGTAGGGAGATTCGGGAAAGCAGCCCCTAGAATACCTTCACTTTGCGCTTGTGGCAGTTCAGGCACGAATAGGTGGGTCGGTTCTTTTTCCGCGCCTGTTTTTTGACAGCCACGGGGGGGCCCAGTGGACTATTTTGCGTGTCCTCTGCCATGTTCTCGTCGTCCAGTTCTCCGGGCCAGTTCTTCTGGGGTTTTAATCCTTGGCTCCAAAGGAGGCTGTTCTTGACGGTCTATAGCAACCCAAGGGGAACAGCCGCCAGTCAGCGCCCATGTAAAAAGTAATGAATAATAATCGTGGCGGTTAATTGATTGCAAATCCAGAATTTTTACGATTGGAAGCACCTCCTCGTCCACCGCTGTTCGACTGGACTGAACGTGCAGAAAAAATGGACGCAGAGGACACAAACGCCCATACAGCGCCGGAAATACCCGTTGCGAGATCAAGAACGACGGGGATACGCTCCGAGCCAAACTTAATCTGGCCGTGGTCTTGCTTTTGAACGAACCCAGGAGAGTTCCGGCTGGCCGGGTCTAAGTTGGGAGAGAGAACCCGTTGAGAACCCGTTGAGAACCTCAAAAATCGGCTCGAGTTCTCACCGGTGCGGTTTGTGAGGGAGATGCTCTCAAGACAATGCGAGGTGGCACTGGGCATTCCCTCCTGGATCACTGCTGACCCCGATCAAAGAACACGAAAACGAGAACGAGCAGTGATACATATGCACTCTCTCATAATGAAAAACGGTCTCCCGCACTGCAGCATGAAAGATCGTCGGGATTGACAGCCAGGGAAGCCTCGAACCACGACGCCATTCGTCTGGACAGTCCGCGGAAGTACCATTTCACGTCTGCTGAGGGGCCGGGAAGCGAAGCGATTGTCGCCATCAGTTGCCGTTGGGATCCCGCTCAACGGTCGCTACTCGGTAGTATGTGATATTTTCGTGTACAAGAACTTGTCGGGCCGCTATTCATTAATTGTATGTAGTTGTATGTCTACAGAGTACGACTGTGCCAAGGATCTCCATTTCCCTTGCGGCCTGGGACATCGCCAACAGACGGTATGCGGCACTGGTACAGAAGTACAATCAACATCCCGGGTTATTATTATGAATTACTATTCCTGCAGTCGATGGTCTGGGTTTCGTCTTCCGCGAATGACTGTATGCAGACGGCGTACTTTTACTGAGAATGGCCATCCATGCACTGCGGCTCATCATCCCCTGCTCCATCGGGGCCCGACATATTTCGGAGTGCGCGAAGATTTTCGGAGATCGGGATGGTGTCAGGATGCAAAAGGACCAATTTAAATCAACAGGGAAAGGGAAAACAAAGGAACACGAGGCAGTAGACCAGTATGTTCAGCCTTGATAAGACCGCTCCCGGCAACACATTTTTATCTCGCGGACTCACCTTCTCAGCCAGCATAGTAGACACCGAAGTTGGAATCCGAGAATTTGGGATCGCAGGGATCCCAGATGCATGCCGGGGGTCAATCACGCCTTGAATGATGTCCTGGGGACAGCGACGTCACCCATTCGTGTCGGAAGAAACCAGTCAGTGGGTTCAACAAGCCCTTTTGTTATCTCGGGGGATCGAGGAGCCCTCACAATATCCCGTCCGGCATCGCTCTATAACGGCCCGTTCATGGCTTTATCGGACTCCCGAGAAACGGGAACTCTATACTCTTCCCAAATGACTTTTTGGGCCGTCCCTGTTCATCAATCGTCGACAAAACGGACACCTCCCCGCAGGGCGACCAGATCCATGTGGTTAGAGAAATCCTAAAAGTAAACATACGGCTGCACCAGAGGGTCCGCAGATCGAAGCTTGACCTCCCCGTTTCGGAACAATGGCTGCAAAGGTCGATGATAACGGTCGCCCTGCAAGAACGCTGGATACTGCCATTGAAAAGCAATTGCGAACCTAGCCTAGCCTTAATCAGTCATCGCGATAAGCATTCAAGCTAAGGAAAAGTAAAAGTACCACGAAATCGAGTGCCGTTTTTCCGCTAGTTCAAATGGACCAGTGCCACCGCTCTTCTGCTTGTATCCAATGTACCTCTGCACAAGCCCGACGGTCGTCGAGCCATGGCAAGCTAGCCACTTGGGTTATAGCGCTACTCGTAGGGTCCGAGTCGTCCCTTTCGTATAGTTGGACCGCTGCTGTGTTCATTGGCCTGCACGTAGCGACCTGTTGTCCGGGCCTTATCCATCCTGGACTCGGAAAGCAGGTGAAGGAACCGAATGGTGAAGCAAGCTCTGGCCAACATGGGGAGAGTCGACCACAGTTGGTAATCCATGCTGTTTCAACGCATCCTTGGGCCCTATGCCGGACAGTATAAGCAGCTGGGTGTCTCGAAAACTCCAGCGGGAACGGTGACTTCCCTTTTGTCGTAAAGTGACTTTGTTATCTTTGCCACTACCTCATCAAGCTAGATCTGGTGTCCGCGAGGATTTATGTATTGGGTTCACCGTCGACGACGACCCAACTTGAGGATTGCAACCATTTGTATGTGGAATTGACTGATTCAAACAAATGCTTGTGCCAGCCTCGCTCTGCAATCCTCGAGTTCGAGGATTAGTGCAACGAGAGATGTGCAACGGGCCATCGCGGCCAACCTTGAAGGGCTCTCGAGATCCGTATCCTTCGTTGTCATGGCAAGTGACGGACTCCGATTATAACCCACAAGCCAAGGTAATCATGTCATGGCACGTGTCTTATAGGCCACTCACCTTGGTGAATTACGGCTTGCCACCACCATACTCAGCCCAATCGTCATATGTCGCATGGCTGCCCCGGACCCAGCTGCCCCCAAGCACTCTTCCTCTGGATTGGGCCTCTCAACTTATTCATAATCATCCCGACACACAATAGTAGTCTCGACTGTTGCGGAGCTCAAAGGTGCGGCCAGGAGACTGGGTTTCCGGGGCGTTTTCGGGTTGCTGTAAGTATTTTAGAGCCAAAGGCCTGAATAATGCTAAATCACATACTCAGAACTAGCCTACTGAAACATTAGAGTCGTCTGCCAATCGACTGGCCACAACGCCTCCTGCTGTCCCGCCTGAAATTTCCAACGATTATGAGCATCTTTGAGTATCACGATCAAGCTTCAATTGTACCGCCTAGGACAATAAAATCGTAGGGCTGGGTCGTCATCGTCACTGTCGCTGGAGGCTGGTCTAGTAGGCAAATTGTGTGAAGTAATAGGCAAATAATTCTGTTGATATATTACGAAAGGAAGGAAGGAGAGAAAATAATGTATAATAATGTTCTGTTATTCCGAATGTCCTAACGTTGACCTCATCAAGAGCACTCCGGCAATCCAACTCAGATATATACCTCCAACAACACCTTATCTGTATCTGAACAAATTCGAAAGAAAATAGCAAAGAGCGACCTTTTATCATGCCGAAAAAGATAAAAGAAGCTTCCGCCTGTATATAATAAACAGGTCAGAGAATCAAACATGATCACTCTGAACAGTGTCCTCATGATAAACGAGGCTCGAAAGCCTGGAAAGAAGCGTCCAGAGGTCTACATTTGAAAATGAATCTTTTCAAACTGGATGACCTCAATAACGAGACTGGTAGTGTCGAAAAGCCATTCTGTTATTCGGACTTCATTCTATCAGTTAAATTTCTTATATATTTTCCTTGGATGTTTAGGTAGTAATAATAGTATAGTAATATCTGGTCTACTAGACTTCTTGACGGTCAAGTGCTTCGTATTTCCTGTACTCTAATCGTCATGGAGTAGCCTATCCTATCATATAAACAGTGGCCCAGGGCACATAAAACATGGCAGCAAATTAAAAATGTATAAATATCTGATAAACACAACAACACAATCACATTAAATATCCACCCGACTTCAATGGATTGGAGACATTAGAAAGAAAACCGCCTAGCCACAGCACTTTGTTCGCTCATGCCAGGACGAGGTCTGTTAAGGATAGAAACCAAGGATCCCGAGAAAAGACAGCAATTCTAATCCGAGTAGGTTTCAACAGATTCATTCAAGGTCTTATCCAGGGCATTCTTGTTCTGCGTAGCATCCTGGGAGCAGGACGGAACATCATTGATGATGCCGAAAGCCAGCGTATCAACACCACCCTCTAGGGTGCGGAGGACCTGAGCAATAGGTTGGGTAAAAGGCGTGAGACTCAGAAGACCGTGCTTGCCAATCACTGTCTGCAGGAGTTGCTGGTGGACCTCAACGAACTATTATTACAGTAGTTAGTATGATTGATCGTTTTATCACTGCTCATTGATAACTTACACTGCGGAAGGAGGTGCAGATAGCCTGCTGGTCCGTCTCACTGTAAGCTGGGGAAGACTGGCGCTTCTTCTTGCGACCAAGGATCTCAGAGGGATCTTCTACAATCTCTCCGAGATCTTCGACGCATTTCTGGATATCTTCCACATCCAAGCACTCCTGACGTGCCTGCAGAGTGCGCTTATGCATAGAGTTAACATCATTGGCGGCAGTCGTAATGATTTGCCTGAAGTTGTTGATCATTTGCTAGGAGCCAGTCAGTAAAATAAGACATCGATTAGTCCTTCTGCGGACCTCCTGAGGATGGTTGTCATGGAACATACAGGAGCCGTGCTAAAGATGTTTGTAATAGAGATGGTTTTCGCAATGTCGTTGGTTTCGCTAGATAGCTCGGTGATCTGGTCAATGTTGGACTGCATCATTGACGCGCTGACCTGGGCGTTGGCAGCGGCAGCCAGAGCCAGGACAGAGGCGATAGGAGCGAACCGCATCTTGTCAAAGGTAGATAAAAGGTAGATGTAAAGTGAATCGGAAAATGAACGAGATAGGCAAGTGTCTTTTTGATGGTAAAGATGCTACTGAAAGAATCTCGATATTGGAGAGAACAAGAGAGGGTTATATAGCCAATTTCTGTCTCCTGACTTCGGTGTTTATCTCCATTTCTCGGACTCCTTCAATTGTGCTCGAAGCCCTAACTATTCTATACACTAATGCGGTGTGACTATTTGGAATCCCTCCTGCTTGATCATTAACACCCATAATTTCTGGACGCTCTACATCCCTATTTGCTTACACGTCGGAAGATCAGTCCGGACCTCTCTTACACGAGACCGATCGTGGCCGAATTCCTTTGCTCCATAGAGTAAAATTCCAATAGATCAAGAACCCATTGGGCCGGGTTCAGCTCCATGCAAAACGAGCTGACCGAACCCAACATTCTCGAAACTAGCGATTGTGTGGGGGAACTAGTTCTGCATTAGCCAGGATCTGCAGGAACACCCATCTGCAATGCTACTACGACTAGTTACCCGCAACGGACCTGAGATGTGATCCGCTTTGCGCCTGCAGAAACCTCAACACGAATACGAAGGGTGTCCAGTCCGGAGTCCAGTCCTTGCAACGAGCAGCTTGAGGCCTGCAGTAACACCCCCCAGCGGCGAAATAGGGGTCCACTTCTCTATTCAGACTTTTTGAATCTACTATTGAATGTGCTGGGTCCTCAGCCGCACCCATAGAAGTGCGTAGTTCTTTGTGCGAAAGTCCTAGTGGATAGAGCAACCAAAAGCCATTGGCAGATTATCAACACACAAAGGTCCTGCTATCTCGATGATTAAAATATCGCCCCCTGCCTCTAATATCGTTTTATCCAAACTAATCCAACCACAGTGTTAAGACATAGCACTGCATAAGGCATATGTAACTATGTAGTTACATATGCATTGTAGAACCCACTTCGCGTGCCGAACACGAGGAATACCCATGTCCATGCCCACTTACTGGGTATACTCTGTAGCTCCTCATCTCCCGGTCCATCAAAAAGATAAACAAAAACCGGCGTATTCAATTCTCAGCTGAAGAGTTTCTTCTTTTCCTTTCGACTTTTCCCTGTTTTCGAAGAAACTCGGCCCCTGATGCCGCATGTGGCGAGAGCTGACCGTTTGGATCAATACTAGCAAGGCTCATCTCCGAAGCATCTGTATAGACTTGTGTTTTCGTTTATCGATATGCAGGGCGATGGCCGTACTAGCCGTCATGGGGAGTATTTTGATAGACGTGACTCGTGAATGGCGGTCCCATTATCCAATACCTGCTTATTCAATTGATGTAAAGCGCCAGAGAGTAAGCAGCTGCTAATAAGTCCGGGTCTGGTGCTTCATCTACTTCATGTCCTTATCCTGTGTTCTCTGGCAGTCCCCTCAGATACGTAGGCCAAATGCGAAAAACTGCCATAGCTCGCTACAAAGTAATGCGTGCTGTTGCAAGGATGGCGAAGGAAAAAAAGGAAAAAAAAGAAAGGATAGAAGTGCAATTCCTATGCCAAGCACTAACTATATACTATCAGATTCAGATCGTCATGATCGGTGGACAAGGCTGGCTGAATTCAACGCCAGCGCGAACCCTTTAGACCGTGGGTTCTTTTCAGCTGTTAGGCACGTGCGCTGGCTGGCTCTGATGAAATTAAAGTTCATTGTCAACTGCATCCACTGGGCCCTGATAGCGGTACTTCCGGGGAATCCGTGTCCGTGGTATGCACCTCCCCAATAGCCTTCAGGGCTAGTGAATGAAGGGCCCCACAGGGAAGGAGCCAAAGAGGGCCTTTTTCAATGGCTGGGGTTTTAACAGTGAAGGCCATGTATTGTAATCTCACTGTAACGAGATAAAGGAGGAAGCCCAAGCGTCTTGCTATAGTGAGGGTTCAGTTGAAAAGTACTAACAGTAACAGATGTATATATACCAGTTGATAGCGTATAAAAAATAGCTTCTAATACCACGCTGGCTCTGCAACCCAACTTCCAGTGCCAGATGATTCACTCATGCCTTCCACCTCTTAACGAGTCGTAGTAGTTGGACTTGTCGTTATCTATATAGGGAACTAATTCAGGTACAGTAGCCACGTTATAGCCAGGATCCTGCTATGGTAGGGCCCGGGTCTACGTTATAACATCATTAAATACAAGCCACACAACACTGAATTACAGGTGGTTCCCGACTAGAGTGGGCGCAAGAGACCCAATGAGATGTGGACGGACGCTAGTAAAAGTATAAATGAATCCATACAAGCATAAACTATGTGCGGATTGCCCGGCCCGGCACGCGGACTTGGCACCTTCGTCGGAGTTAAGACCCTGCGCGGTCAGAGGCCCGATGCAAAGACCACGAGATTGGCACGGCACACGTTATCCGCAAGCTACATGTTGAGCAAGACCTCTGCGCCCTAACGCTCCAGCCATTCAGCAACGTGAAGGTCTTCTCAATAGCATGCCTTGATGAGCTCCAATACTGGGCCGAACTATCAGATCCTGGGTGACTCTATCTTCATTCTTATCCCATGATTGTTCCTGGATGCTTCCGGGATTGCGACCGTGACCGGCTAGCGGTGACTTGGCTGGCCCGGGACACACACATCAACACCTGGGAGGGTTCTTGGGATGTGGTGAAGCGGGCCACCGCCCCAACCCGGGAATCTGTCAGGACACCTTCAACATCGTTGGGATGATGGAAGCGAGAGTGGATGCAGCCCTTGCACAAGAAGCTTGCTGGCAAGAATGACTCGTACTGACAGCCGTCAGCACAGCACAAGAGTGGCGAGCAGGGACAGCGGCAGCACCTGGGGATAAATGCCAGCATTGAGTTGTGCCAACCGATGGCTCTGGGAGCGGGCGGATGCAGGATCCGCGAGAAAGTTAGTTATGCAGTACTAGTCTTCAAATGCGGAATTAGCTCGGCTAAGCTTTACTGATATAACACTGCACCTGGTCTATGCTCGACACTCCGTCGGCCAGGATGTTTGTTGCTCTTCCGGTTCATCGTCAGATTTAGCTGCCTCGCCATATGCAAAGTGACCCTGCTCCGCGTATACCGTTCAGTCAGGGTAGTTGCGCTTCATTGGCTATGGAGTCTAGCTTGACTGATTGAAACCAGCAACTTCGACAACAACACCTGGGCCTGGTATGGGTGTGATCCTGCCGGGGGGTCGTTAGGTTCCAGGGACCAGCTTCAACAGCACTGGTCCTATTGACTGGGTGAGCCTTGATCCATTCTCACTTAAGGTTTGCTGTGACATCTGGGGCCAGCGTGGCACAATGCCTTGACGTTGCGGTATGGAGCCCGCTGATACAGGTGCTCCGACGCTGCAGCTGGTAATTTTGACAAATACATTTCCAACTGCAACACAATCATCGCGAACTGGGTCAATCCTCCGTCGGAATACGCTGTAACTGGCTACTCCGAAGCACGTAGTATCAATAGATCGTGTCCGCGGATGATGCGAGATCCATCGATGCATCGACATGGACCCATGTCGGCTTGGATTTGGCAACAGTAGATCTTGCTGGGGTGAAGTCCCCATTAACGGACGATCGTCCTGGATAATGGGTGGACAAATGGGTGGGAACCAGCACTGGAGGAACCACCACGTCCTTGGATAGGCACAGAAGGGACCATGTACCTTTGGTGAAAGAACCAATGAGGCCAGAGCAGCAACCAGTGAGAAGTACACCTGGCTACCTAGCCATACTACTATGATATCAGCACTTCCAGGCCAACCAAGGTTTTGTGGTCAGAAGTCGTCCGCTTTCCTAGAGCGGAAGACATCCTGAACCGTTCATGCAATGCATATAAGTCCTGCGTCGGCCTACCACCCCAACGAATAGGGACCTGCATCATCTAGCGACGGGCGATTACATTATTTTCAACATGCACCTCCCCGTGATCTCTCTCCTCGCGATGGCCACCGTTGTCGCGGCGGAGTGGTGGTATTTCGATGCCTGGGATGGGTTGAGCTGCGGGGACGCCCCCCAAAACGGCCAAATATTCTTGTCGACAGAGGGAATCGACGAGCACGACTGTATCAGCTTTGAGGATGGCCAAAGGGCCTACTCCTACGCTGCTGGCTCTGACAACGAAGAAATAGAGGCCTGGGGCTTTCTCTACGAAGACTGCGAGGGCCCGAGCAAGGTCCTTTACAACAATATTTGCATGAATCCGGACATCGAAATCCCTTACATTCGTTCGGTGAGAATCGTCCCGTCAAATCTCGACAGCGTGGTAAGTGTCTACATAAAGTTCAGGGGTATAGAGACTGACAGTTGAAGCAGCCACTCTTTATTTAGCCGGGCTTGGCGATCCAATCTTCAACCTGAGTCTTTCTCTGTCTGACATTCCAAAAGCACGTCTTTCCAATCTCAATTCCATTCCACCTATTTTGTCCGCGACGGGGATCACCAAAATGCAACCAATGATATAACGTTTCGCGCCCTTGGACATACGCGCACCAGAAACATGTGCCTAATGAATTAAATGAATCAAGATTTCCAAATACTCCCAATCGCTCCTTGGAGCTGTGCCCGAGACGCTTTAGAATCCTCTGGGTTGCATTTTCATAAAACACCGTATTTCCTTTGAATCCCTTGCCGTATGTACGCGGGGATCGATGCGACCGTAGCTTATGAGAAGACTCAGTAAAAGGAAGGCAGAAGTCCTTGAGCTTCCCATCTCTAGGCTATTGAAGTTGGGACTCCGTAAAGCAGTTTGACCTTGGCGTGGTTCGAGAAAAGCTGATTGCAATTCACAAGCTGACCAACACGGAATCAAAGGTTCGCGACACAAGGAAATATTCCTATACTCGTGAAAGCCAAAAGCAAGAAACCGGACATTCGGCTTCGGGGCGTGGATGTCGCGTTCCTGCGCGGTCCCGATCGAGTTCTTTTGTATCATCCCCGCCGCGCTCACAGCGGGCCAACAATAACGATCAGATCCCACACAAGGGCATCAGATGGAGCTGAATCATTTCCGATCGTTCTGGTTAGAAAATGGTTTCAGCAGTTGACAGCGGCGACGCCAGAAGACCCCGAGAGGTTCCGAGGGGCTAAGGGCAGGGACCGATGAAACTGTAACCTAGGTCCGTCTACCCATGATAAAGGGCCGTAGTAACTAAGAATATATTCCCACACTACAACAGTTTCAGTGGGAGTAACAGGAGCAAAGACCCTGCCGAGCCATCGATCATAGATTCGCTTCCATGGAATACACACGAGTCAGGAGTGGTCTAGAGGCACGGGACTATGCTACACTGTCCGCATTCGGCCACCAACGTGGCCCGAGACGCCTCTCTGGGCAGATTGTAGATAGAAACCCTCGCGACAATGGTCCTGCAGTGAAAAGCCAAAAGCGTCCAGAGCCATGCAATACTCGCCATGATTATCTTTGCTGCCCGTCCAGCACTACTCTGTATAAATGGTCCCTGATATCGAGTAATCACCGCCCCCGATCTGCCTTCCAGGTCGTCCCGTTGACCTGATCACTATATGACGGCTTGGCTCGTTCTTGGCCTTCAGCATGCATAGGGGAAGCTCGTCGAGGTCCTTCGGGATCGCGCTGTTTCGGAAACCGGCACACAGCACTCGGAAGACCCTCTTCCTGGTCATGGTGCCCTTTGTGTTTCTCGCGTTCCTCTATCGCTCGCAGAATTATGTGACAGTGCCGGAAAGTTCACAGTGGCTGCTGAAGCAACAGCCAGTGGAGTTTCAACCTGAGCAGGCCCAGATAGAAGACCTCCCTTCAGAAGACCTCCAGTCAGAAGGTAGTGTAAAATGCCCATTCAAATTTCTTGCTGGAGATTGAAACTGACCACGGAATATGGCTTGCTAGAGACCGTTCCTCACAAGATCTCTCTGGCTGCATTGACAGGAAATCCTCTGGACGAGGGAGAAGTGGATGAAGCCGAGCTTGCAACATCAGAGCCCGGAACACCAGACACTTCTCCGTTCGATGAAGCAGCCCCGTTCAACCAACCAGGACAAAGTCCAGCGAATCCCTACTTCCCCCAACATGAAAGCGCAGACGATGTCACAATTGTGGCCGCACGACAAGGAGCGGATTCTACGGATTGGATCGAGGAGTTCTGCGACGACTAGTGCGTCAACCCTCCCCTTCTCGACCCCTCAAAGTGTGCAGTCGCTAACTTACTCTTCAACCAGCCTATGCAATGCATACATTTACGATATCGACGAGGAACCCGGCCCCGAATTCTACGTCCCACACACCTTAAAAGGCCACGAAGCAAGCGCCTACCTCAGCTACATAGTCGACTACTACGATGAGCTAGCACCCTACACAATCTTCCTGCACGGACGTCCCGAACATTGGCACAATGACATCGCCGGACCCGAAACCAAAAACGTGCTCGTCAACCTACGCTATGAAGCAGTCAGTCTGAAGGGCTACGTGAACCTGCGGTGCATGCAGACACCCGGCTGCCCAAGTACCCTTTTCCAGACGGATCCCGTAGGCATAGATCTCGACTACGAGTACATGATCCAGCAGATGCCGAAGGTTCTCTGGGAACTCTTGAGACTCGATGCGAGCGAGGTGCCGGAGGATATTGGGCATCAGTGCTGTGCGCAGTTTGCGCTCACTAAGGAGAAGATCCGTGAACGGCCCAAGAGTGACTATATCAGGATTTTGCACTGGGTTGCGACGACGGACATGACGGACAATTATGGGATTGGCTGGCTGGTTGAGAAACTTTGGCATCTTATTTTCGGCATGCCTGCAATTTAGTAAGTGTTGCTTTCACAAGATTCTCTTGGGCTTTGAAGCTGACAGCTCGTTTCTCCTGAAGTTGCCTTTCGGAAGAGCAGTGTCGTTGTGATCTGTATGGGTGGTGCGGTCCGAATCCATTGACCCATAATCGGATGTTGACGCCGATCTCATATCAAAGAGAGATCGATGGCCATCACTAAATTAAGTTTGGTCTTGAAAGAGGGGGCTTTAAAGTGCATGATTTTCTGTTTTTTCCCTCGAGCGTTATTAGGGTTACTAAAAGCTTAAAATAACCCTAAAAAGCGATAGCGTCAGCGGCTCTTGACATTCTCATCTCGATTTTTCGAAGACTGTATCTATTTTGATCAATGAAGATTTTTGTCTATGTATGTAAACAAAGATTATGTGGGCGCACCTAAGTCTCAGAATTGAGTATAAATATATTCACTTTGTTTAGTATTTCCCGTTCAAGGCTTCATCGTAGCTTTTGCGGCCGGTCTAGGAAGCGGCAGATCGCAAAGGAAGCCAGCCAAACTACGATACAGATGCAGAGAGAGGGGGGATTGATTAGTTAGAAGTATGCATAGACATTGATTATTTGTCCAGCGAATAGGCTGAAGAGCACAGCTAAAATTAACGTCGGACCTCTCCCATTGAGACGTATAGACAGATATGCTAAGTTATACGATAGATGCAAGGTTGGATATGTCCTCCAAGTATGCATGTTCCCAGCATGGGTGCATTTTGTCACTTAGTCCTTGTCCAGTTCTCTGTACAAGCGACATTCAACACATAAGCCTCCTCAAGGTTACGATAGCCCTTGGTTCTGTAGGTGTGGTAATGATCTTTGCCGGGATTTGCTAGAGAGGTGTGAAAATATGGTAGCGTAAAGCTGCGTTCCAAAGGAGACATTATAAGCTACCCAGGGCAGGGCACCTGGACTCCAGTCAAAGAATTACTTGACCGAGCAATATGTCCGGCTGTAATGGATGCTACACACTCTTGCTGGTAGGATGGGTTAACGCTTCTTGCGGTGGTGATCAACAGGTACGGGCGTGGTCAGCCTGTGATGGTCGTTCTCCACGAAAGGAGCAGATGCGTGGTGTCATGGAGCTTTGGAGATACAAGGTGTATACGCCACAGAAATCCTCCAGGAAAATATCTCTGCTGGGTGGGCAGGTTGAATTAATTCGTGCAGCAGACCTTGGGGGTGCCTAGGTATTGGGGAAATGCGCGGGATTTGGGGCGGAAAGTCGGGCATCGGACAACATTCACTAGATTCAACGGCTTATCATCCAGTTTTTGCCCTAATGCAATATCATAGGGGCTGGGAAATGAAGCGTATTGATCCTATTGGCTACCTATCAACCATGAGCCCTGTGTCCAGTCAACTTCAACAGCCCGAAATTGAGGTACTGTCGAGTTCGGCAGCAATACGAGGCTGGATGGAGCCATGCAGACTACTCCAATGATTCGACCATTTCGCTTCGTGTAGCAGCGTGGTGCCACTAGACTGTCGGGCATCCGGTCTCGTGCCGAGGACGCGCCGTTCCTGGTTATAATATATACAGAGGCTGCTGTGGGGTTGCCTGAAGAGAAGCTTACGGTCCTGCAAGGTTTCATTGATAATTCGATGCCAGGACCCGGATTCGCTGACGATCATGTTGCCATGGCCTCAGTAATGATCGATGGTCATTACCTAGCACGCTCAGGGGGACCTTGCTAGTATTCATAATTGTGCATTTTTGTACAGAGCATGGATTCACAAGTCGTTTGTCCGCTACTTGGTCGCGATAATCCAGCACACCGTTGTAAATAGCCCTCTAGGTTGTTCTCCGTGCCGTGTCGAGTCGACTCGGGGCTGCACCGCCTAGCGCTTACCCTGGACCGCCACTCGTCCTAGTGTCTGCGCTGAATGGCGGGTTAGCCTCCTGTATTTCGGTCCCAGAAGTACTGCTTACTATGGGGCAAGACAGGACAGATTTGGCAAAAGGTATCACCAGACATACTATCAGAAGCAAAGACAGCAACATACTACCGGATTAAGCTGTCTCAGATATGCGGTAATTTTTCCATTGGTTGCGCTCCTGTGGAAGCAGGTGTATTTTGGCCCCCGTACCAAACCCATTCTATGCCTGTTCAACGAGGACAAATAAAGGAAATATAGTACTTGGAAATAGAATGCTATAAAAGCTATCCCTCACCCAGCTCATATTTCTTGTCCACCTAGCTCAGCATCACCAGCCAGCGCAATTCCTTCACAAGGTATATATACTAAATGAGTCCTGCTCTGAAGTGTGAAAGCCAACTAATCATACAGCACCAAGCCCAGTCCAGCTTTTCGCTCCTCATCGTCAATCCCCGTTTATGAACGCATACGTATCGATAGCCCTCGTCATAAATTGGATAAGCCTAGCATCAGCAACATGCGGATTCCTTCCATCGGACATCTACTTACATGTCTCAGCATCGGGACTAGCCTTGCTCACGCTAGCGCTATTCCGAACGACCTGAAGGAGGAGCGCTCAGTCGATCTGGCCGACTCACCCGACGAGGCACTGAGGGAAATCAACTGGAAAGTCGTCAAAGGAGGCCTCAAGGTCACTCGAGATGTGATTATCGTAGCAGCAGGCGCGTCCTCGGCTATTGCGGCAGTGGTGGGTTGGGTTCAAAGGGATAGTTCTCAGAACTCTTGTTCTCCCATTGGAGGGAGTGGGCAATCGGACAACGGTGCGCAGAAGTATAACTTCAAGTATTGGGTGACTACTACTGGAAAGAACTGTGATACCACTGCACAGACGAAGACTGTCGCCGCTGCCCTGGACGATGCTTGGGATCAGGTCCACAAGTACAATTACGACTGGGCGTGCATCGATCTTACCCATGGAGGTACCTGGCATGGACATTTGGCGGTGGCTACAACTGTCTCCGGCCAAGATGTCAACACTATGTGTAACTAGAAAGGATAGCAAGGGCTGGCATTTTCCATCGGCCTGTTGGTATGTGGATCACAATTAACTGAGATGGGCGTCTACTATTCTGCATCAAATCTATTCAATCTATTCATAAGTAGAGGCCTATACGCGTGTCTATCTGTAAGTTCTCAACAAAGGAGCTGAAATCTTTCCACCTAACGAGCGGGCCAAGCAGGCTGCTTCTGAATAGCATCGCGAGGTCGAAGCTATAATGGCCTTCTACACACACGAATCCACTATTACGCCAGTTCTTGTTCTAGGCTTGTGGCTCAGGTACTTCATCGAGTTTAGAGACACCGCAAGACCTGTCCCCCCCGGCCATGCCATCGTCGACAGGTGCGGCGAAAATAAGAGGAAGAGCTGTCCATATATTTGATTTGGGAGTGCTGCCTCGTTATTGGCTCTGATAATCCTAAGGATCGAGCAGATCTTTCTAAGTGGAAGCCCTAGTTCATTTCTTTACCGATGTGCCGATTTAGCTTCAAGCTGCAGTTCCTTTCATATGCCCGAGGTATCATTGACTGGCTTGTAATTTGGATATATGTGTCCGTTTTGTGTTGTCTCCGGAGGATGGTGATCACTGCGGCTCGTAGGGCTGAACCGAACCGAATTAGCGTCTTTGCCAATGTGGAACTATTACCACGGACGTTACCAGAAGAGACCGTTTCTAGTAAATCCTGCTGCCTCACTGCAGAACTGGTTATTTATAGGCGCGTCCACCGGTAATCCATGCAACCACAATGCACTATTGTTTTGTCATTACCACCGCCACGCTGGGGCACCATGCCATGTCTTCCTCCTGGATCCAACACAGCACACTTCTTCATCACCATCTGCCCGCTTTCTATCCGTTGCTGTGACCACAGTGATGAATCCTAACGCTTGTGCTTATCGCAATCCATCTCTCGTTCATCCCAGTCGAATACCCTCACAGCTTGAATCTCTACGTTCACCGTGACCATGACTATGGCCAAAGGGCAGGACCCTCATGAGCTTTTCGACCTCATGGGTACGGTACAGCAAGTATACTCGGACTCCAAGATCATTGTCGTGGGCTGCCTAGCCTCCTGGGCCCTTTGTCGTCTCAATTTTAGCTTTGCCTGGTTGTTCTTTATTCTCGCATGCTGTCGGACTCAGTACGAGCTCTATATCCGCCGCGTGAAAAGAGTGGCCCGAGATGAGATTTACCGCTACGAGGCACGGAGGACACTTAAACGTGGCGAAAGCGTCGAATGGGTGAATACGCTTATCGGAAAGCTGTGGCATCTCTATGAACGACGCATCTGCGATGAGCTCGTACGGTACATCAACACTGAGCTGGCCCAGAAAACCGACGTGCAGGATAACCCCCAACGAGTGGTAATCCATTCCCTGGAAGTAATCGAACGGCCCCTCCGA
Source organism: Aspergillus sp. MA 6038 (assembly GCA_003004525.2). Taxonomy (NCBI): domain Eukaryota; kingdom Fungi; phylum Ascomycota; class Eurotiomycetes; order Eurotiales; family Aspergillaceae; genus Aspergillus; species Aspergillus sp. MA 6038. The sequence continues at coordinate 15,475 of PQME02000067.1, read as the reverse complement.
ATAACCAAAGTCCAGACCTATTCCAAGCCAGACTCGCCCAATTTTATTCTGAAGGCGCATTTCCGCGTTGACATTGAGCCGCTCCATGGCCACCAACATCTACGTTTCCTGGACGCTCCCCTGGTAGATATGAGCATCATCCACGAGCGACCCGACCGGAAGCACCATGACCTGTCTGTGCAGGTTCGACAGTTTACAGGATCGGGCACCGTGCAGCTGGAATTCGATTTCCAGTCCATGCGTCCACACCTCTTGCAACCACATCTCGAGATCCAGGAGAAACCCGAGATGGACTGCACAATCCGCCCGATCAGCCTCCATCATTTCCCCTTCCACTTTGCACACCAGGTCGACTGGCGCAAAGTGGTTGAGCGACAGATCCGAGAGGGATTAGGGCGTGCTTTCCACCAACCGTTGCCCCTCCCCTTCAACTTGCTCGGGGAGGGTCTCACGCTCAGCATTATGAGGGGATTGTGGCACTGGCATAGGTACCGGGATGGGCTGTAAGCTTGTATTAGTCACTACTGGAACTAGTCATAGTTACTGTCCAATGCCATTATTCTAAGACGGCGTCCAGCCAGGCCAATCATGGTTCCTTCCAACAGCATACGGTGTGGGCCCTGCCCTGTAGGGCTGACTTTGCCCCGGCTACGATTGGCTGGAAACAGTGTTGCCTAAACCGGCGCATGGTATTGCGAGAAATACAGCGAAATACGCAAGATGCAAACCCAAAAGAGGAAGTCCGTGCAAGTCAGTCAAAGGGTTCCTGCCACGCACACAATCGCTCCTTCGATGGTATCCAGCAAGCGACATAGCACAGCTGCCCGTGTCGCCGCTGCTCGAGACTGCATACTACCGGGCGGAAGCAGAGGTCACAGTAGATACTCCTCAAGACGACTCTCTAATACCTGGCTAGTACTGTCTGGCCGCTATTCTGGAATGCTGCTAGAACAGCGGATCATATCGCCAATCCTGACCAGAGTATCGGTTCGCTGATGACGGTGGCGATGCTGCGCGGTGGCCATGGCAGCAGCGGCGGTCAAGCGTAGTGCCTGGAGGGTGAATGACAACGCAGAGTACCCAGCGTCGTCGGGCAGGTAAGCCGCATGTACGATAGAGGAGCCCAAGAGCCACGATCCCACGCAGAAACTAGCACCAATAATCCGGGATGGACCCATCGTTCTTCTGATTTGGCCTGTATGGTCCCCAGACCGACATGTACCGTGTTGTCCGGTCGCATACTGATGAAGGTACCCCAGATGAAACTGGCAGAGATGCCCAAAAGGCCATGGATGGCATAGCATAGTAAGAGAACCAGATCGCCTCTAGGAGAGGAGGTTTCTTCTTGCAGATGCACCAGCAGGGGTTCCCCGGATATGGCATGTGCAATGGAAAGAAGGGACTCAGTTTCCTAGGATAAGATTTTACCATAAATCTCAGACATACTCCAGTGAAACGGTAGTGATATCTCTATTCGGATGATACATCAGGCTCAGTGGCGGTCAATGAATAGCCGTGGTTGCAGGTTAAGCTCTCCATCTGTAATACTTAGGTTTCTTTTCCCATCTATACTAATACAAACAGACGACACATCCGATCTCAATACCTCAATCCATCTTTTCATTACAGACTACTGGCACGCACACCCCGCCTGGTTCCAAACTTTTCGACCGTATGCCACCAATGTCAAAATTGGAACACTACAACTAGCGTGATCGTAACCAATCAACTCTGAAGGCCTCAGCCTTGGGATGGCTCCATCAAGGGCCCATTCTATGCACTTGATCAAAGGCTTCCCTGGTTCCCCTGGCTCGTAAAAGGCCAATGGCTCCAGAGTTTTGAACGGTACGAATCGACGGGTGATGGCGTTAATCTTTTTCTGGGAGGATACGGGTTACTGAATTGTAGCACATTTCACAGTTCAGGGTGGGTGACGGCATCCATGATGCCCAATCGTCCCCTTGAGTGGAATGACTGAGCGTTTTGTGGAGAGCACGGGTACTTACCACATCCCAGTGGGCTGATTTGGAGTGTATATGTGGCTAAGGAGCATTCATCTCGCAGGAATCGGATGCTACACGCCCTTCCTGTTGAGAGCGAGATCTCTATCCCAAGGTTATCGCTCTACGAGACATATGGGAACGAAATCTGTCTCCCCTCAGGGATGTATAGATCAGGCTCTGAGCGGCGTTCCTAGTGTTCAAGTAGTTCCGCAACGAATGGAGTCCAACCGAGAAAGGAAAGAGTTTCAGTAAAGATACTGCGCTTTGCTCCAGTATATCTAGTTTGTTAGCGGACTTTGTTAGAAGTACATACAGATATTCTTGTTTAAAGCTGGCTTCTCTCAAGGGCCACCCATAGTAATATATAGTAAAGCTTGAACGTTCAATGAAGGAAGCTCAATATCCTCCAAGTAGTATCAGAATGCCAGTGCTACTACTGTTTGAAACTGCCAATTATCATCCTCCATTTTGAGGATTCGCTATTTTCCTTTGCTTCAATGTTTCATTAGCTGGCCGGTGTTGTATGAAGGGTTAAAAAAAGAAAAAAAGGCCCAAAATTGGCAGCTGCTATACTATGGTTTGCTCACCGGATATTGAGCGCCTGAGAAGCCATGACATCTAGAGGGGCATCCTATCGTATATTGGAATCCTGTTTATCGACTGGCCCTAAGTGGTTATCACGAGCCCTATTCACTGGACTCTGGAGCGTGATGACGTTATGATCACGATCACCCTCAAGTCACGTGTCGATCTCGGGCTTCTCGACGTCTGTTGATCATGTCCAGCGTAGTTGACGCACACGTTGTCACTTTGTACACGTCGTTTTTCCTCTCTCGTTCTCTTCCCATTTCTAGCCAGTCACTTACCTGCAGCAACTGATGTTCTCTCTGAGGTGCCTCCGAAGCCAACTGCAACAATGACCGAGTCCCCGGGGTCTTCAAACCTCGTCCACGACCAGAACGAGCACCGAGAGGCTGACATCCTCTCTCGGCACCTCGATCGCCAATTCACAGGCTCGTACGACGACAGGTCACCGGTCCGGTCGGAACAAGAGGACAGCCCAGAACCCGATCAGCTCTCGTCGCTCAAACTCCAGGGTGGCGACGTCCACCGCGATCTGTACCGAATCAACGCGAAATCGAAACAAGCGAAATATGACCGGCGAGCAGCATCTTTCTCGTACGTTCCTAGAGCTTCTGAAGACTCGCTCGAAGAAGCGGCTGCTGCGAACGAACCAGGCAACTTCCGTCGCCATTTCATCCGAAACAAGCATGGCGATTTGGACGCCGATGCAATCCCAACATCCTTCCTCGACTTTCTGGATCTGTACGGAAGCTTTGCAGGAGAAGACCTTGCAGAGACAGAGGATGAATCGGCGATTGCAGATGAAGAAGACGAACAAATCGGGGAACGCAGGCCCCTCCTAGGACGCCGTAAAAGTTCGCGGCCGCGAGCAGTTCGCCCGGGAGATGCGTCAAATGTTCGGACGTTCTTCACATTGCTCAAGGCATTTGTCGGCACGGGAATCATCTTCTTGCCTAGGGCCTTTCGCAATGGAGGAATTCTATTTTCGTCAATAACTCTGGTTACGGTTGCTGTGATCACCACGCTGTGCTTCCGCCTACTGCTGCAATGTCGAGGGAGATATGGCGGTGGTTATGGAGATATTGGGGAGCAAATTTCAGGGCCTCGACTTCGCTCACTTATTTTAGCATCTGTCACGATTTCGCAGCTGGGATTCGTTTGCGCTGCGATCATCTTTACAGCTGAAAACCTGCAGGCTTTCCTGAAAGCCGTGACGACGCACATCGGCACCGTCGGGTCCATCCCGGTTTTAATTATCTTTCAACTGGTGATCCTTATTCCTTTGGCGTTAATCCGAAACATCTCCAAACTCGGGCCCAGCGCCTTTCTGGCCGATGTCTTCATTCTTCTCGGGCTCGGTTACATCTACTACTATGATATCGCCAGTATAGCGTCGTACCACGGGCTACACCCAACCGTGCAGCTCTTCAACCCGACTTCATTCACCTTGACTATCGGCTCCTCCATTTTCACATTCGAGGGAATCGGCCTGATTCTTCCCATTCAGGCGTCAATGAAACGGCCCGACAAGTTCGACTCACTTCTTTACGCCGTCATGACTATCATCACCATCCTCTTCACCGCGGTTGGCGCTCTGTCATACGGCACCTTTGGGGTCGACACCAAGACTGAGATCATCAGCAACCTTCCCCAGGCTGACAAGCTGGTCAATACTGTCCAGTTTCTCTATACCCTTGCGGTCTTGGTTGGTACGCCGGTCCAGCTTTTTCCGGCCGTGCGTATCATGGAAGGGAAATTGTTTGGATCAGCATCCGGAAAAGGTCACCCTCCGATCAAATGGAAGAAGAATGTTTTCCGAACCTGCGTTCTTTTATGCTGCGGCGTGATTTCGGCACTTGGTGCAGGTGACTTGGACAAATTCGTCTCTTTGATTGGATCCTTTGCATGCGTCCCGCTAGTATACATCTACCCAGCTTACTTGCACTGGAAAGGAGTGGCCGACTCCCGATGGGTCAAGTACGGCGATTTGACTATGGTCGTCCTGGGCTGCTTCTTTATGGTCTACACTACGGGGGCCACGGTTTCTGTCTGGATCAAGGGAGAAAATCCGTAATTGCTCCATATTGATGCTGGAATGACTTTGGGCAAACCTCCAAGTACGATATACTGCATACCTTCAACAGATGAGACAGTTGCATCGCATGGATTCATTCTCTCTTCTCGCTTTATCTTCCCCTTCCTCTCGGCATTTTTTCCCTTTTTTTCCTTTTCTTTTTCTTTGCCCCTCTCTCTTTCTCTCTTTTCGCAAGTTCATGAGGGTAATAGAATCATCATTTCAAATAGAGGTTAGCTGGGGAACTGGCTCTTTGTACCTTTTACGATTGTCTCGGTCCCCATATCGATCCAACATATATCTCCGCAGCCCGGAGCAACCCAACTACGATAATCATAGAAATTAGATGCATCAATGGCTATTCTAGACTAGTAAAAGGCCCAGGACACGTTCTCCTGCTATTAAGAGACTACTAGCCCTACGCCCTGTTGTTACTTTATCTTTTATCTGTGTGCGCCTGTCTCTCAACGAGGCATCCGATACAGTAGATTATTGCGATAACTGACTACCAGATACGGGATAGCGTCATCACTCACATGATCGCTACGCTAACCCCAAACAAGAAAACTCGGGGATGACCTCAACCCTTACTTTTCGTCCACACGCGTCGGATCGTTATTCCCTGCGATACTCTGCGGATCGTTATTCCCTGCGATACTCTGCGACTATGTCTACATGCGTCGATGCAATGGAAAAGCTCATCGTCCAGCGATTCTAGTTGGTGGACCATGTGCGGGCGAGGCAAAGGGAATGACACCACGACTACGCCAGTTCCATGCGGGTGGTTGAGTTTGTTCCCGATGTGACGACCTCCACTGACTGGAAACCTGAAAAAGATGCCATTCGACTGTCTGCAACGTAAATTAAGTGTGCTGGCCTTTCTCTATATAGGCCAGGTAGCTCTTGCAGTAAGCAGATATGTTGTTGGTTGACCTGAGATCGTTTGGAGCCGGAGATAACAGGACAGGCTCGCGAGACGGAGGGCCATAGGTTCTCTAAATACCATATCTATAGCGTTACTATGGTCAAACGGTTCTGCTCCGCCTACGACCATGCCCGCCTAGGCTTCGATCCCTAAGATCCAATCTCGCAGAGCATGGGCATTCCCACGGGTGCGGACTCCTCTACCATGGATAGGGTTCACTCAATGACGATAGCGGCGACCTCTAACGGGACTCCAAGTTACCAGTGCTTCTTCGAAGGCACCCGGAATTGGGCTCAGAGCGCAGGACAGCCAAACAAGACCGCGTGAGGAAGAAATAGATGATGTCAGGAATGCGCCCCTAAGTCATGAACGCTATTGAATCTCAAGTGACATAAACCCCGGATTTTCTCTTCTATTTCTCACGTCTTGCACGTCTTAATAGTATCTTTTAATATACCCCAATTTTTAACTATTACAGCATGCCTTCCACAGTTACGAGTGGAAGTCTTGCTGTAACAGGGAGTCCTGGGAAGGCCCCCATCCTTCGGGAACGGCTCCAGTTGATATCCCAAGAATACAAAAGTCGAGTCGGACGTTCATCCAGCGAAATCAGCTCCAAATGTACGACTGTCGATGCCTTTTTTGATACCATTGCTGTTGAACGGTTGCGCCGTATGCCGCGCGATGGAGACCGGTTGGATAGCATCCTGAGGCAGGCTTCCCGCTTTGCTTTTGCCGTGAACACCTTGTGCGATGCTGTCACTAGTAATATCTTTGCGGCCAATGATGCGGCAGCGCTCATTTGGGGCAGCTGCCTGGCCTTGTTGGATGTGAGTGGAATATAAAATACTTAGGAGCATGTGCTAACAAGTTGCAGATGGGGATTGACCAGCCGGAAACCCTCGAAAACATATCTGGCCGTTACGGCCGTGTGACATTGGGAATCGCTATGCTTTGCCAGGGAGACAGTTTCTTCAAATCTCCTGTTATTTCGCATGAAGTGGCCGCAATCTATGCCGACTTGCTTCAATTGGTCTGTCACGTCACCATGGAATACAACGACGGATGCAGGACTCAAGACACGGAGACGATGCACCAGAACATTAATGAAGCTTTCTTTCTATACTTCAACCGTTTCAATGCTCACTGGCGAAATGTCACCAACGGTATTTTGACCAAGGTCCACAATACGCAGTCTTACAAGTTTACCACCCTTGACATTGCGGCAATCTACGAGTTTCTTGACTTGCAGGATCGTCCATTGCAGATGGTTCTTGGTGGACACAACCATACACTCGCTGATGGTTCATTTGCGTGGTTTGACCATTACCTGGCAAACTTTTCTTTGGGTGACCATGATGTGATGGCCGTGACTGGCAACCCTGGGACTGGCAAAAGCGCACTCTCTCAGTGGATGGTCGAGCGGCTCCAGGTCTCCGCAGAGTATGATATTTGGAATGTTATTGCGTATTCGATCAGTAAGTTGGCGGTTTCGTATCTTTATCTGCGTGCATGTTAAGCTAATTCCTTTTTGCTAGGGGCTGATGTGCCTGTCACGGAGCTCCCTTTGAGCATACTCAAGGGTATTTTGCAACAAATGATTGACCGGTCCATGAAATTCCCGAACATCCAGAAAGCAATGCTCGAAACTATTACCAAAGCTGTCGTTTTAGCGTCTGGCGGAGCTTCCGACTCTCATGTGGAGGACGTTCTTTGGTCTGCCATACAAGACGCAGTGACATCGGATATCCAATTCATGATTGTCATAGATGGTGTCGAGCAGATGAGAAACTCTGCTTCCAGTGTCAAGCAGTTCCTTGGCCGTTTCCAAGAGATCATCACTGGCCCGAATACACCGTCCAAGCTGGCTATCTTCAGCCGTGCTCTACCACGGAACGTCGAGTTTTCTAACGCCCAAATGCTGAACATCGATGCATCTAGGAATAAGAATGATCTGAAGGGTGCCGTGAACGATATCCTATCTCTTGACGGACAGTTCCATGGGCTCGACGCTGCTGCTATGGATTCTATTGCGGAGACAATCGTCACTCGTGCGCAGGGTTCGTTTGTTTGGGCGCAGTTGGCATTGCTTTACGCGGGACAGCAGAAAACCGCAAAAGACATGCAAGCTGCCGCTCAAGGAGCACCACAGTCCCTGGAAGATCTCATTGATCGTCACCTTGAGGCCATTGATTTCGATCACCCGGATGCTCGACTTATTTTTGCGCTGCTAGCGGTGTCCGAGAGACCACTACAAGTGAAAGAAGTCAATCAGCTGCTGACCATCGACGGCAAGGGACCGGAATTTGTCTCTCGTGTGGTTGGTACCGAGAGTGAGACTTTCCGGCCCGTGAACCCACTTATTGTGACACGCGATGGATTTGCGTCTTTCCGCCATCCGACGGTTCGCCATCACATCCGTGAGTTGGCGGACTCGGTGCGAGGTAACTATTCCAACACGGGCCAGTTTCCTTTCAACATGGAGGAGGCGAATTATGAGCTCCTTATCAGATCCGTTGCGTGGGTAAAATTTTGTGTCCAGGAAGATGTCGACGTCTCATTCGATAAGCTCAGTGCAAACGAGCGCGACGCCTTATTCGATACTTACGCGCTGCTCGAATATCCCTCGCGCTACTGGTATACTCATCTCCTGGAATCACCCATGACTACGGAGGAAGGCGCAATCACTTTTGTTACGCCCTTTAAGCGGGCCCTGCCAGATTCGGTGCTTTTCAATAAGCTGGAACTCACCTGCTTTGAGTCGCAGTTCAGTCGATCAAGCATTCTGGAGCTCTATCGGCTCTCCGTCGATGTGCGTGGAACGATTCTTGGGCTGGATTCCAAGTCCTATTTGCAAAGCTTGATATTTAGCGGCCGCGCCTCCCATAAGGCAGATGCTAGCTACATCAACGAACATCTGTACAAAGCGTGGACGATGAGCCGCGCCAAATTGGGTGCTACTTCACGTATTGCAAGCTCTTTGGCAGAGCTGATTGCAACCACAGTGCGCGCTATCGAGTGGGACGAGACCCCTCGCAATTGGGACGAAACCTATCGCCGACGAGGAGAAGCTCTTAGAAGCTTGGTCTCGACGGAGGCTGAGGGCTCACCTCTGGGATTCCCAAGCCGATTTGGATACCTGGCTGTCTTGGTCAAAATGCACAAGGACAGAAATGACGAAGAGGGGGCTTATAGTGTAGCAAAGCAGTTTTATCATGACTCTGCTCGCCAATATGGCTCTCACTCCGTTGAGAGTACCAAGGCGGCCGATTTCCTGACGCATCATTTTGACATTCCCAGCTCGGATGAAATGGCCATCACTCTTGCTCGCAGCAAGTACGAGAATATGCTACGGACATTGCCTGTCACTGATGATCGCCGTATCGCCTACACGCTGTATATCGCTCAGTTGTACGAGCAACAGAACCAGCATGACCAAGCAGAAACCGTGCTGGCTAATCTATGGGCGGGTCTGTCATCGCGGGACGTCGGTACCTCGCCTCACTGGGATAAAAAGACCAAGGTGGCCTTCGTGTACTACCAATTCCTACATCGGCATAATCGTCCAAATGAGGCTGAAGTTATTATGCGTGACCTGTCTTCGGATATTGAGTCGGATGGCGTCAATTCACCGGAGATGCTGGAGCAAGCCGAGACACTTCGCAATGAAGCGCGAGCGACTGGGTTGACGGACCTGGAAAACATGCTGTCTCTGCTCATTTGGCGCTACTACAAGCGGGCAGGCTTGGAATACTCTCCACAGGCTATCACTTTGGCTGAGATATTGGTGAAAGATACCGAAATGTCTGGCGTTGAAAGTCTCTCGGCGCTCTCTACTCAAGACCGCATTTTGATTCACGAGCTCATCGATTCCATTGCCTCTTCACCAGATCGGCTCTCCATATCCGTTCTGGTTCTGTGTCACAACCTTGCCACAGTTCACATCAGCGACGAAGAATGGGAGCATGGGAAAGCGTGCACGATGGCGGTTCTCAAGCATGCCTGGCCGACCATTGAAGATGCGGAATCGGACTCAAAGTTTCCATCTGATCAAGCACCGCATATGGCCAACTTGGCCTTGGACCTGGCCTACTGTTCGTTCCAACGGTTGAACGTGCCCAAGGCTACCGTGGTTTATGGGAATGCCTTCAAGGCATCCATAATTGCCGACAAGGTTTCCGTCCCGACGGTGGAGAGCGTTGTCAAGACAGTGGTTGAGTTTTACGAAAACACATTCCAGTACACCGTGGCCCTGGTCCTGCTACGCCAGGTTAGTCAGTTCTACTTGTCTCGTCTTGGTATGTCCGACAAACATACGATCGACAGTCTCTACCACAAGGGAGACCTGGCCGCGCGACTGGAGCGGATTCAAGATGCAGAGAACAGCTACGCCATGATTTATAAGGCTGGCCTTCACGATGGCAAGATCAGCTCCGTCGGCGTGCGGGCGGCTGTTGCACTGCTCGCTCTTTTCGAGTCGAACAAGAAGTGGGATTCAGCTCTGGAGGTCTATCGCCATTTGTGGCCCACGCTCGTTCATTTCGACGAGACGGACGGATACGGCCGTGCTCTTCTTGAGGGGCTGCTGGAGAAGACCTACACCGGTTACATGTCGATCCTCAGCTCGAAGGACATGACCGAAAATTACCCAGAGCGGTATCGAGTCGCCTCGGAGTATCTAAGGCTTTGTAAGAAGCTCTACGGTCATTCGCACGACATGACGCTTCAGGCCACTCTGGGTCTAGCTGGGGTCTGCGAGGATGACGACAAAAATCTCGACGAGGCGATTTCTCACTATCAACAGATTCTGCGAGTCAACGAATGGGTTCCTGTGTCACAATCTAACCGCGCGTTGCCCGATATGTCAGATACTTTGGGAATCACGACCAAACACAAACTCGCTAAGCTTCACCTGCGGAAGAAATCGAGAGGCCACGAAGCCGTGTCTCTGTACTCAGAAGAAATGGCCCTGGCGAAGAAGAAACACGGTCTTTCTTCGACGTCTACCTTACGATGGCTACGTGAAGTTGCCCTCTTCTATGCTCTTCAGAACACGACAGATTCTTGGAACAAGGGCTCCGCCACCTTGCGGTCTCATGCCGACGAGACAATCCAAACGACTGATCACCAGGAGACTCTGATGAACCGGGCTCATCGGCTTGCCGAGATCTACATCGAGTGTGGCTACATCGATGCTGGCAACAAGCTGATTGACGAATTGCATCAGCAGGTTGTCTATGAGCGCCCCGCTTCTCAGAAGTCGCTCAACACATACCAACCAGCGGTCTTTGTTGCGTCTTTCGAGGAACATTTCCGGAGGCGCCAGTCGTATACCCAAATTATGGACGAACTCAGCAAAGAGGGCTCAGTATACGGATCCTTTGAGGACAGTTTGTCGAGCCGTGACTTGGTCCCGACACTTGCCTCTGGTGAGCGTCTGCATCGTGTGCAGGCCGAGCAGAAGCGAACAACTGCGGCGAAGGAAACACACGACAAGTTGTACACGTACTTCTGCAATTCACTTTCAATCTCACATCTCCAGAAGAAGGACGTCATCCACGAATTTTACAACATCTGCCGACGCGAGGTGTTGTTTGACGACTACAATGCGAACATTATTGTTCTTACCGCTGACGAGGTGAAGAGTCTCTGCGACAGCTTACGATTCCAGGATGCCGCTGACCTCGTCGGTGCCTTCCATTCCTTCGTACACTTAACCGACGGATTACGAAGCTACGGGAGCGTCTTTGGCGCTCTCAAGTTGTGCATGTACCTCGACGGATACAAGACTGCCAAATGTACGGACGACAAGGTTTCGAGGAACATGAGGATCGAATCCACGCTTCTGCTCCAGGAGATTATGGCCAACGCAAAGGACATTAACGTGCAGTTTTCTGAGCTGCCGTTCAATGAATTGAACGACCTTGTCACTGTGTTGGGCGAGCATGAGCTCTTCGATGATCTCGAGGTACGTTTCTTCCCTTCTTTATTCAATGTATTATTTATAGTCAGTGCTAACAATATTCCATCAGATCATTCTTTCCGATCTCTGGACATCTCGTGTCGTCCAGCGCACGTGGTCTCTGAATGTTGTCGTCTGGATCGGCCGTCGTCTTGTGGAAACTCGCTACTGCCGTGGCAAAGTCGACGCGGCTACCGAACTGGGCCGCGACATTTGCTACAACTTGCGTCAAGTCTGGGGTAACAGCGATAGCTTTACCTTGGAGATGACGAAGCTGCTATCCGGGATGTACACGGCCTCTGGTGATTACCGATCAGCCACTGCACTCCACGAAACGATCTTGAACGAACTGCTCAGCGATCCCGACGCTGCGGATGACACACATGCCCCAGAAACTGTGACCCAACACCTGGAGCTCCTCCGCCATGCCCAGGCCCGATTCCATAAGGGCTCCAAATCGCAAGGGCGGGAGTCCGATGCGTATCTGGACCTGCTCAGTCGCCTGTCAGCCAAGTTCGGTCTCAATACGTCTACGTCGCAGGATGTGGCCTCAACGGACGACGATGTTGGCGTGTGGCATCGTCCTCGCCGATTCAGCCTGGACGTCGAGGAGGAGTTGAAGCACTACAACCACCTGCGAAACTCGAGCGGAGCTACAATGCTCAATGGAAACAGTGGAGCGAAGCGCATTTCAGTCACAGCACTGTAAAGAATGATTACCAGTGTCTATCTGTTATTTGTTTGTTGAATAGTCGTAAGTATATTGTAGTACATAATTACTTTAATCTTTCCTACCAATTGAATATGCTTTTTTTTTTGCCTTTTCTCAAGTCCAATCGTCATGCATTCTTATCGGCGCGGGGATAACAGCCATTTCTGTGGTGGAGATAAGGATACCATACCTGCTAAACTCCGACCCGTCCGTGTCTGGAATCAGGATTCGCCCCCCAGCCGCGTCCATACAATTGCAGCGTGAAGAAACAGATTCCTGGGAGAATAAATAAGAAGGATTGAGTAGCCCGTTTCGTATCGGCGGTTCACATTATTTAGTTATCCACTGTCCATATACCACACGTCATCATGGCCTTCTTGTACTCCCAACTGTTTGTTACTCCTGCATACCCTCAGTACTCCTTCGCGGGCCAAACTGTCATCGTCACTGGCTCCAATGTCGGCCTTGGATTGGAGGCGGCTCGTCATATAACTCGCCTGGGAGCAGCGAAAGTGATTATTGCAGTCCGGAATTTATCAGCCGGTGAGGAAGCTCGACACTCCATCGAAAAGTCCACAGGCCGTGAGGACGTCTGCGAAGTGTGGAAGCTAGATCTTGCTTCGTACTCGTCCGTCATCGACTTTGCCCAACGCGCTTCCCAACTCCCACGATTAGACGTGGTGGTTGAAAATGCTGCAGTGGCCCGGACCGAATACGAGACTGCAGAGGGCCATGAATCCACCATCACCATTAATGTCATCAGCACAATGTTGCTGGCATTGCTCTTGTTGCCCAAATTGAATGAAACAGCCACCAAATTTCCCGGTATTCGCCCTTGCCTCAGTCTCGTGGTAAGCGAAGTGCACGCTTGGGCGTCACTCCCGGAGCGCAAGCAAAGCAACATCTTTGCAGCGGTGGACGACAACAAGGATCTGGATGGCAGCCAGCGTTACCCGACCTCAAAGCTGCTTGAGGTTCTGATCATCCGAGAACTAGTGGCTCGAATGCCTGCTGACTCCCGGGTGGTGGTGAACATGCACAATCCAGGACTGTGCCATTCTCAACTAGGCCGTGAGGCCGGCTGGGGTCTTTGGCTGCTCAAACAGCTTTTTGCGCGGTCGACCGAGGTCGGTAGTCGTACGCTGGTGGCCGGGGCGGCGGGAGGAGCGGAGAGTCACGGGGCATACATGACGGATGGGAAAGTAGCCAACGAGGCCTTGTCACCGTTTGTCCGCAGCACAGAGGGCGAGGAGACCCAAAAGCGACTCTGGAATGAACTGTCGGATATTCTGGAAGAAGTGCATCCAGGAGTGATGAAGAATGTTGCTGGTTGAGGCGATGCTGAGAGCGAAAGTGGGACAACAGTCCTAAAGAGCCCGCAATGCACAATTATACTGCCTAGGACACCCAGGCTCTAGTAAAAAATTTTAGTTGATCAAGCAATATGTCATATGCTTCAGGTTCAGTAAAGTCTCCCATATGCCCAAACTATAAAGCCCATAACCCTGGATCAATCCACACTAACTCAAGGCCAGTTATTTTGCTGCATGTCTCTTGTTCTGCTCCGTCTTTTAAGATGATCAACAGCTAGCTCATACATAAAGAACTGTAGTTAGCTAGGGATTGCTTCTTCTAATGACATACCATCATCATCAAAGTTGTACCCTAGGGCTAAGATGCTTCCTCAAGTTCTGCATGGCTCAATTTCATGAGCTCCCAAATACTAGTGAATTTTACTTCGTTAGTTTTGGCCTTTGTACTCGCAGATTCGTATTTTCATGGAGTGGATCGTTCGACTCGTTTCAGCACCGGACTACGCTGAAGCAGCTGGCTTACCCTGCGGACCCTGCGGACACTGGAGCTGGAATCTCCTTTTTGAGAGCCATCTGATCCTGTTATCCCTTCAGAGTAGTATCATTCCTCATGGCTGGAAATTATAGAGAAGGATAGGTAGGAACGGAAGAGGATAGATAAGGTGGATGGATGTTCGAAGGTCGTCTAGAAGTCAAAGCCTGGCAACCTAATTAATTTATTATAATAACGTCAGCAGCACCGGAACTGGGTTTGCTGGTTAGTTAAATTGAACCTAGCAGTCGTGCAGTGGGTACGGTCATACGAGACATCATGGACATACTGTGTATACGACCCTTCTTCCCCAGATCGCGTTGAAAAAACGACCGACTCGAGCCTCACTGGGAGGCTTCAAGGCAGAGCGGTCAACAGGGAGAGGTTGGAGAGAGCCCTGGGACCTACAACTGGCAATGATCTCAATATCCTGTGGGTGAATGGGGGTAGCTGCTCCGCATTCACAGTATTAGTATGCAGCCAGGTCAACCGCAAGGCTCTAATACTCTTCTGAGACCAAGAACTGGGGCGGGTATGGGTAATAGGGGTGCGATCTCTATATCTTCTAGCGTGCAACGTGGACACCAGGGATGTGATGCAGCATTCAAAAGTGGCAATTCCTCACACTGCAGGTGCTTAGGATCGTGCAGGTGAGCGGAGAGTCGCGATGAAGAAATTGTTTGAAAGCGACGTTAAATAGTGAGGGCTCCCAGGACTCTTCGAGTGTATTCTGTAATCATGCACTTTTTCCCTGCCTGTGATTTTGGTCCCGCTCTCTCTGGAGTGGGATGGGGTTGTTCGGACCACCCCATGCTTTGATGCCTTCATATAGCTCGCCAACCAGTAAAGAAGCTCCACAGTATTCCTGGCGCTTCCAATTGGTAAGGACAAGGCAGAAACCTACAGGCTGCTGATTCCATCACTCCATAGAAACATACAGACGGCCAAGGCCTGCCACAGCTACTTATGAATAGATTTGATGCAGATTAACAGACGCCCATCTCAGTTAATTGCAGTTCAAACACCAACAGGCAAATTCATACATCTCATGATCCTTGAGCCATTGGCTCTTCGGAAGCTCATTCTTCCCCAGCAAGACACTATTATACCCTTCCCCCCATGACTCTCCTTTCTAATCGCTTTTCAATTTCACACACATCTGCCTCAACAATCCACTTGCTTTTGTGGAAGGTCTTTTTTCCCTGTTTTGTCCACCTCCATGGCCAGGCAACCGAATGCAGGCACGTACCTGAAAATCTCTAGAAACGGATAGGTCTCCGCACAGTTCCCGAAATCCCAACGTGTTGCCTCCAGGGTCTTCAGGTAATTTTGTTTCTTCGGCGCGTACTTCTCCGTCTGGTATTTTCTT